>CM068367.1:1420156745-1420294419 GCA_034769895.1 Magicicada septendecula | reverse complement strand
AGTTTTATGTAATCACATTCTTCGCAGACAGTTTGTTGAAATGTAATACTTTTACAATTTTACGTGGCAACGTCTCTGGGTGACAGACGGAATCTAATATCTTGTCTCTCAATAAATTGTTATTCACATTTATTTAGCTTTCTCTCGATATTGTTGTCCTTTCTATACGAGATATCATATCCCAAATAATTAAAATGTGATACCTGCTTCAAAACACTATTATCAATTACAATATCATCTAATAAGAGGTAAATTTTTGAAAAAAAAAAAATTCCTGGTAAGTATACTGTTACGACTGTCTCACTGATCGTCGTATGGTACAGTGGAAACAAATTATAGATACCAATTAAGTCACCAATCACCAGCTTTAATTAATCAGAAGTAACAATTTGTAATCAGCTTGTACAATAATTATAATTAAATTTGTCCGCACGCAACAATAATGTCAAATAATAGAGTTCGACACTACGTATAACACAATAACACTTCGTCACAATACTTCAACCGCTACTCGATCCGCACTAAGGAAAATCGCTTAACGAACTGACTTGACAAAGCCAGCCTCTGCCTTTTTTTTGTAGGTAGCGCACGTGTTCCAGAATGAACTTTCTATCATTAACGCCGTGTGCCAGCTAGTGCGTATTTCAAGTGTTCTTGAACACATTGAAACGTACTTGCGTGCAGCCTTGACTGAGGCTACACCTGCTTCAACAACGTCTACTGGGGGGGGGGGGACGGATGGAGGACGCTCTCGGCTGTTCGGGAACGTTCTGTCGTTCCAGTACTTAGCGGACGGATTACCAGCTTATACGCATCGATGGAGAGTGCACTGAATTTTCTTAGCAGTAAGACTCTCTCTCTCTCTCTCTCTCTCTCTCTCTCTCTCTCTCTCTCTCTCTCTCTCTCTCTCTCTCTCTCTCTCTCTCTCCCTCTCTCCTCTCCCTCTCTCTCTCCCCTTATCGATGTTGTTTTATGTAATCACATTCTTCGCAGACAGTTTGTAGAAATGTAATACTTTTACAATTCTACATCTCTTGGTGACAGATGGAATCTAATATCAATCTAGTCTCTCAGTAAATCGTTATCCACTTACAGCCAACACGAAAATCAACTAGATATATTATTACATCGCTAACATACTAACGTGTGTTTGTAAAATAAGGACAACTAAACTAAACAGATGTCGTCCCTTACATCCTCTGTTTAGTGTTTACTCATCTCTTTGACAGTGGCTTAAGAAGTCAAAACAGCTGTCAGAGTTAAATTAAAACTATGAAACGTACCAAGTGTTGATATATATTAAAAACCTTTGCAAATAAACTAAGATCACAAAAATGTTTATTTAAAGTTAATCAACATGTCAGGATATTATAATTTTGTTTTAAAAAGGTTGAAATTACTTTATATATTCCTAAAAAGAAATTTTACTTATTTCAAAAATAACATTTAATACATACGTGCTAAGTAATGGTTTCACATTTTAAAACGAATCCTTGTATACAAAAAATTTAACTTTCTTGAAACTTTTTTTTAGTTTAAACAACGTCTACTGGGGGGGGGGGGACGGATGGAGGACGCTTTCGTCCTCTCTCCCTCTCTCTCCGTCCTTCGGATTAAGGACGGATAGTAACTCAACTTTCTCGATCTTACTGTTACTAGGCGACTTAACCACTTAAATTTCAAAATTTACAGAAAGCCTACCACCACAGACGTGACCTTACATGCATACTCACACCACCCTTTATCTAAAAAATTAGCGGCCTACAACAGTTTCATTCACAGGCTTTTGATGATCCCCCTAAATAATGATGATTTCGAGAGTGAACTCATCATAATTAAACACATAGCTATGGTCAACGGTTATGAGTGCCAAATGATTGACAACATTGACTTAAAAAACACAAAGCCCGTCGTTCCAGACAGACACAAGATAATACACCTAATAAGAAATTCATCTCAACAACATACACCGAGTTGATGCCTAAGATCCTATCATCCACGTTAAGTAAAATAGGTTACACCGTTACCTTTAAAACAAACAACCGTCTACGGAACTTGGTTCGTCCAGTCGTTCAGACAAACATTGAATCTAAAACCGGTGTCTATAAGCTTATATGCGACGATTTTATATCGGCCAAACGGGTAGACCTTTCATCAAACGATTCCGTGAACACACACCACACAGCCACTTTAACAGGGGTGATTTTTCCTTAGAAAATATAAAATATAATTTCACACGACATCTAATTTCAAGCAATCATTCATATACCAATTTCAACGCTAACCTTATACCTCTACATTACTGTAGTAAGGGCCGTTACATGGATGCACTCGAAGAATTCGAGATTTATAGAGGTCATAATAACCCCGATGTATGTGACGACATACTCAACGATAAACTCAGCTTCAGGTCCAACCCACTGTATGATACCGCGCTGCGATCGCTTAAAGATAAAATAAATAATAGTGCCCATCGACACAGTCTTGACATACTACACGCGGTGCACCGTGTCGGTTACTAGTGCGCTGATAATTTGATCACTCATTGTATTTTACGTATTTATTTATTGTGTGTTTGTTTTACCCTGATTTTAATATATAACGAGCTCTTTTGGAGTGAAGGTCTGAAGATTGGTCATATGACCTGAAACGCGTAACCCAGCTCAAATTACGTTAGAAGTCACTTGACGGAAATCATAAGGTAAATTATATTATTTTTTTTAGTCATTTTGGTTAAATTACTTCCCCGGCTGTTTGGCCACGTGGTCCAAATCTTATAACAAAACAGACGTTTCGGCAGTGGCACCGACTTCCATCTTCAGTGGAAACGAGTAACGCTAACATGAGAAGATATACGTTAGGACCACAGTACACATAGTCAGTGTCCGATCGGTCCGACTCGAGTGCGCGCTCATGTAACGCGGATATGTGTGGAATCGTTTTCCAATATTTGCAATTTTAATATGTAACGACCTCGCTAAGAGTGAATTTCTATTTATTTCTGAAGACGAAACATGTTTCGAAACGCGTTAATCAAATCGAACGCAACACGAAGTAACACGACGGAAGAAATAAGGTAAATATTATACAGATTTTGTCAATAAGTGACTTGGATACCATGAAGATGGCAGTCAGTGGCACTGCCGAAACGTCTGGTTTTGTTATAAGATTTGGACCACGGCCAACCAGCCCGAGAAGTAATTTGAACCAAAATGACTCCTGCCGTGTAAGCCTTTGTACCACATATTCTTTAGTCACTTTATTAAATAAATTTTAGACTATATTTATAAAAAATTGTTTAGTCACAAACTGCAGTGCTATGAAATATAAATCTTATTAAATAATTACTAATATCTTTAGAACTGAACATGTGATATTGAATTCAATTTCTAATTGGCTAATGTGTGTGTGTGTGTTTATGTTCGGTAGTTAACCTCACTCCTACTCTTGCTGGTCCCCTGATCCACACAACGCCGTTTATTTCCTGCAACCGGTTACTTAAATGGTTAAGCCATTACAGTAGATTTGGGAGAAACTACGAGGCAAACTGAGGCAAGGAGATGCAATCAACAGAGTGTAATCACTTTCCCTTATCATACGTCTGAACCAACCGCTGCAGTTAATTTCCGGAGTAGCCAACGCTTAACGCTTCTACGTATTTCTATCGTTAATAGTAATGGCCAGCAGACTAACAGCTACTTTGAAAGGTGTTTCTACTAAGGTCAAACATGTTTAATACAAAAAACAATCACAAGTTTTAATAACTATTTTCATCTAACCTACATCAGCAATTCTTATTTGCCGTTATACTGTATACACTCTTTAAAAGCTCTATGGGTGATTTTGACATGATAATGTCTTATGGCTGGGGGTCATTTGAAAATTTCTGTAACGCATCACGCTGCATGACGTCATCATTTACCAGCCGGGAATCGTTAACTAAAACCGCGACCGCTAACGTGCTAACGTCCGTCGCAGATTAAAGGACCTAACAAGCAAACAACACTGCATAGCTGTAGATAGGTATGTAACCAATCAGTCAGTCAGTTACCATAATAATGTTGCGTTTAGCTGGCGGCTGAAAGACATTATCATGCTCTTAAGCTTTTACCATTTGGTAAACGGTACTTTACATTTTTTTTTAAAAGTAAATCCTCTATTCGGACTGTTTCCATGTATTATTTTTGTAGCTTGGCGTTTTGATCGTGCTTTCTGAGGCTACTGTTGGAATTGAGGCTAATGTTGGAATGGATCTACATGCATAGAACAAGTAAGACCACTCTTTCAACTATCTTGGATGTGACGTTTTTCCTTTAAATTAATTAAACTATTTAAATCCTTTCTTCTTTCCTTTAATATTTCAATTTCTTCTCTCAACTTTCTTTCACCGAATTATGATGTGGTCAACCTTTATATTTATGAACATAATTCAGTGAAAAAAAGTTGAGAAAAGAACTTAAATATTAAAGAAAAGAAAATGAATTTAAACAGTGTAGTTAATTTAAAGGTAAAATTTGATTATGAAGATATATTGATATATTTTACCACACAGTAAGGAGGATAGAAATGTATAACATAAAGGTTGGTAGCAGCGTGACACTTGGTGGTTGGAAAAGTAGCAGGTCATAATGGAAAAGTACTGTGACAAGGGGTGGTGACTCGGCTGATTGTTTGCTGGCTAAGGCATAACAAGGGTGTTTACGTGCTATGATTGTTTGTGTCAAGTTGATGCTACCGGGTTGTAGATAAGATATATAAACGGGTGGATGTTTCTAGGTAGGTTGTTATGTTTTATTTGAAAATGAGCCCAGAGTCTTGAAAGCGCTTATGGGAAGTATAATTGCGGGTTAGTGGCTGCAATACAAGTTTAGTAAATATTAGACTCAACCACTAAATTGTGTTTATCTTTACGTAAATGTTTATGTAAACCTAGGGGATATACAAATGGCAAAAATCGAAGTACCTCGAAAGGATTCTGTATGAAAACATAGGCTGCACCAGAAAAATGTGATTCCTAGACTACTGTTGGAGGTGAGGCTAATGTTGGAATGGACCCACATGCATAGAATAAGTAAGACGACTCGTTCAGCTATCTTGGACGTGACGTCACTTATGACAAAGACAGAGATAAATAGAAAAGAAAGTGACGAATTTCACAAGAATGTGTGGGAAACGATTTGGAGAACGTTAGAAAATAAATGTAGAATAGAAACCCAAAAAAAAACATTTTATAAAACAATGGCAATACCTACACTACTGTATGGTTCTGAAACTTGGGCCATAAACAAAAAAAAAAGATGAATAGAAGATAGAAACAACAGAAATGAAATTTCTGAGATCAGTTGTTAAAAGGTGTAATAGACGAGAACATATAAGAAGTGAAGAGATAAGAAGTGATTTTAGATATTTTTGCACTTAATGAAAGGATTAAAGAATACAGAAGAAAGTGGATCCAACACATAGATAGAATGGAAGAAAGTAGAATACCGAAGATAGGGAAAGATTACAACCCCAGAGGCATAAGAAAAGTTGGTAGCCTAGGAGAAGGTGGACTGTGGCATAGGAACACGCCGCTAAAGCCTAAAACCGTTAGGAAGATGATGATAATGATGAAGATGACTTCTCGATCAATGGAATGTGAGATCGCCTCAGAAGATGTGAGTGGGCGTTGAAGACCCTGTTGAACTCAACCGCCACACACAGCTTCTGAGGCGATCTCAGATCCAGTGATCGAAACGGTAAGCTACAAAAATATTACGATGAAGCAATCCGAATAGAGGATTTAACTCTACACACTGTTTCACTTTTACATTAATAATGCACTAATCAATTAAGCCATGGCCGTCTCCAGTAGAAGGCCGGAATATTACACGTGGCAACGTTGCGTTTGAGGCCGAAGCGGCAGTTGAGTGGAACGTGACCTACGTATATTGTGTGAGCGGTTAACTTTGTAGTAAAATTTACAAAGGTATTGTTACAGTTTGTTGTTAGTGACGGTTTTTATAGTGCAGTAGAGCTGTTTAATGTTGTAATTCATAATATTACAGTGTTATTATTATTTGTTATGTGTTTTTTTAAGTTGATTTCAAACACGTGTTGGTCGGCCCACGTACTTATTGAAACATTTATTTTTATTGTTGTTTGAAAGTAGTGCATTGTTAGTTTTCATCATCTAAAAAATAAAGGATGAATAATGTTAAGTAGGCCTATAAGCATTGTGTAATAATATAGCTAAAGTGAACATGTTACAACCTGATTTAATTTCGTAGGATTACTAAATTCATGAGAAGGCCTATTTATAGCTAAACCTAAATTATAAGTCTGTTCGCACTTAGTACTATAGGTTTAAGTTCAAGAAGTTAGTGAATTAGTGTTAAGCTTAATGAACTAATTTTGTTCGAATTTTTAAAATTATAACAGTATTTTACATAATAAACTTTTAATTTTCAAAAAATGAAGAATTATAAAAATTCTGTTAACCGGCAATAAAAAATGACGCAATTTGATTATTGAAATACATAAATTAAGAGATCGTCTAGTCGGCCTCAAAATATCAGCTGGTTCCAGTGTTGCCACGTTTAATATTCCGACCTTCTACTAGAGCCGGCCATGGTTAGGCGTAAAGGCGTACTTCTCAAACAGGCTCTAGCGTCCATATAGCGAGATTCCCTACTAATAATGTACTATCGTGGCAAAAAATTTTCTCTAATTATCGAATGAGAAATGTTCTGACCAAATAGAGACTTACCAAATGGCATTTTGTCTGATATCACCGAAATACGATATGGCATCTATGTCAGGTATCGATCGTCCCTTACGAATAGAAGAGCGGATAAAGAATGAAGTCTTTCGCTTGCTTTCAGTCCAACAGTTTTAGTTAAATGCTTATTGCTAAAAGAAAAAAGTGGCGCGCGCCCGCGCATACACACGTTACACACACACTTATACAATTTCCTCAGTTGAAACTTTTCTACGTTTCTCATTAAATTAATATTCTTCTTCTTCTCCTGTTTAAGGATTAGGTTATATAAACCTGTTAAGGCACCCATCTCATCCTCGGACGACCCACGTCTCTTCTACAAATGGCTTTATAGTTCAATGCCGCATTTGGCAATCGATCCTCTGTCATCCTTTGCAGATGATTCCACCATTGTCTTCTGTAAATTAAAATAATTTCATTTATGTCCTTTACTTCGAGTTCTGCTCTGATATCTTAATTCCTTATTGTACCTTACAATGTATAAATTAAAGTATTTCTAAAAGAAACTGCATTCCAGCACTCTGAATCTTAACGCTTCCCTTTTTTACCACGACTCACGCCTAACTCGCCTAAATTAACGTGGGTATTGCAATTGACTTATAAAATTTAATCATTGAGCTGTGTCCTGTTTTATTGTTCTCTTAGTGCTTTCAAGCTTCACAGCTCATCATCAGATCGGAAATGATACTCATAAAATGCATTGCAGCAACCGGTGACAGCGGCAACCACAATATACTATATACCCAAAGAGATCGTATAACCACCACCTGTCATATTAACACTGCAGTGTGTGTTTGCTTTAACGTAAAATACTTTAGTGTCACTCTATCTGAATGAACTTTGGTTTCACTGCTTCCCGTGCAAATGTAACACAAGACATCGACGACAATGTATTGATATCGCATGTCACTTGTTCCAACACAAATGCAATCAGGAACCATTGTCACTTATTATTATTATGATATACTAGTAGAAGGCAGAATGTATACGCCATTGTATCATGTACTGTACATTGTATTGTTTGAGAAATGTGACGTATGGAAGTAAGACAGACAGACACACAGATAGGGAGGAAGCTTTTGTGTTTTAGAGACTGTTGCAATCGATGTGTGTTGAAGTGAGGGTGTCATTCGAGAAAAGTGTATGCAGTCGAGGAAAGGTTCAGTAGACATGTTTCACGGGCTCACAGCACCCCTTTATTGATTATTCTGTTACAAAGGATACAATAAAGTAGGGAAAAGTGGAACATAAGCTCGAATTCAAGAGTTCTTTTGTAGGATTAAATCAATATTTTTTTTAAAACATTCGAAAATGTTTAAATATCATTTAATTAAAAATTAAATACCATTTTTAATCTTTGTCTTGTCTCTTATATACTACAGTATTTCCTTTTTCCCGAATATTCTTATTTTTATCTTGACTTTTGCACGTATCATTCTTTACCTTTTATACGTCCCTGTTTTTGTATTCATTATAGGATTAGTTAATATTGTTAGGACGTTCTAACTGATCGTCGTATGGTAAAGTGGAATACAAAATACAAGACAACAATTAAGTCCTAATCACCACCTTAAATTATCACAGTTAACAGTTTGTAATTGACAAATTATCCAACAAGAATATACTCCTGCAACAAATCAAGTAAAAACTGTCCTTCCTCACGCAATAATAATGCCAACTAATAGGAGTCCGCACAATTATAATACACATAAGATTTCGCCACAATACTTCGAACCTCACAGGAATAAATCGCCACTAAAGCTGAAACTAAGCGTCGCTGAATGCTTGTATTTATACACCGCTGGGATTCCAGAATAATCCATAATACGCGTCAACTACTAAAAACATTAGAGCGTAAGTAATTGCTGCCTTGAACACAGTGCAACCGGTGAAGTCTGGATCATTATCGACTACGGACGTGTGACAAGTGTCACGTGATTGTCCTCCATCTCAAAGTAGAAGCAATATGATGCGCGCGCGCGCGCACACACACACACACACATTACAGCCGGGTTCCACTGCAATAGCTGAGAAACAAGTAGAATATTGTGTGACGGTGTAACAATATCTCCTGTTTTGATGTTTATTTAAAGCCGACTTATATGTACATTTAGAATATGGTTAGAGTATAATTAGAATTATGTGTCCCCTTTGCGTTAAACAGATTGGATACCAAGAGGCTGTCACAGAAGAACGCGCCTCGCAATATTTTACTTCCATGTTCCATAAGGAAATGGAAGTATGGTCATGGCGAAAAAAAATTTCGAGATAACGGCAGATTTTGATTGTAATACCATCAATACATGAAAAAAAGTCATTTTTCGAAAAGTGTGTGTGTATGTGTGTGTAGAATTTTTCTATGGCAAACGATAACAGCCGCAAATTCAAACAGAATCAAATAATTGTTTGCATACAGTCCTGAATTGTAGAGGACTCAAGGCCTATTGATTGTGGTGAACATCGGTTTGGGGGAAGGGGTAGTTTACCTGCAACGTTTTACGTTTTAACAAGAGTAAAGTGCTTAATTTTGATAAATAAAGTATCCTAAAAAGAAGGTCACAATAATCTACTGTAGAAAGGTAGATGAAATATGTATAAATGAAAAGGGTAGTTGAAGGGGCAGAGGGTAATTTTTTACTTCCGTGTTCCATAAGGAAATGGAAGTATGGTCATGGCGAAAGAAAATCGTTTTCGAGATAACGGCAGATTCTGATTGTACTACCATCAGAACATGAAAAAGGTCATTTTTCGAAAAGTGTCATTTTTCGATTCAATTTTAAAAAAGAAAAATAACTAGTATAGTATTGACAGGAACGACTTTTATAACACTATAGACATCCCTCTGTGCGTGTTTTGGGAAAAACGCGGCGGTGTTCTTTTTATACAGTGGAATTATTAATTTACGTATTTAACTACGCAAGTGTTTACATAAGAATTTACGTACGTCGTAATAAGTTACGTTCGCTGCGTTATCTTACCACCGGGCCGATCCGCGCGCTCTCTGTATCCAGCGCTGCATACTATTTTTTCGGCCGCTGGTCAGTGCAGTCCAATTGTAGCATTCAGCGTATTAACGTCTGCGTCCGGCTGACAGCGTCAATGTAAAAGTTTTGTCGTCTATCTGCTACTATGTATAAGTAGAAGTCTACGCGACCTTCCGGGTTTCCGATGTAGACGATAATCTGTCTCGCTCCAGAGGATGCCCGAATACCTGCCTTCCATGATATAGATTCCGACTTCCGTCAGCTGTCAGCCCGGATGGACGGACACACTCGACCAGACCCATCTACCCATATGCTGCTAACCAGGTGACATTTAAGCTTTTTGAACAAACTGTTTGTGGCCGATAAACTCTTTTTGAGACACTTGTGGAGACGCTCCAGTTTGGGGACTTAGTTCCGGGCAATTGGGTTTACATGTTACTTTGTCATTGTTTTTTTATTAAGGCTTACGCCTCATTAATATATTAATGTCTATCTCATTCTGAGAATTGTAAACTCGGCCAGGGTCATGCAGCACCCGGGTTGAGGTGAGTTTTCTGTAAAAGGGTCGGCACTAAATTGTTTCTGTGTTAAGCATGCATGTACGGATGTATCTGTCCCCGTTGGGAAATTTTACGGTTAATTATTTTTTCAGTTAATTGGGTTGTGTATCGGATTATTAATTTAAAGGTCGGGGAGGTGTTTTAACATGTGGACGACACCTGTAGGTGCCGTTCTCTACAGGACTGTATCATGTCATATTTTGCTGGATCTCGGCCGGACGCAGACGTTAATACGCTGAATGCTACAATTGGAGCGGCCGAAAAAATAGCCACCTCAATCACCTCAATGATCTACCTCAATGTTAGCGTTCAGCTTGCTGTAGTCGGTGACCATCCTATGCTTACCTCCAGGCTTGGGCACTAGGAACGCTGGACTGGCATAACTGGACTGAGAAGGTTCAATCACCCCTTGATCTAATAACTCTTGAACCTTCTCCCTCAAGATGTTCATCTTCGGAGGGGCATGGATAGGGACATCGCAACCAGGGTCAAGAGTTGTCATCTGTGTGGCTTGAGCAAGCCTGCCCAGAACACAAAGTTAGGGTTGTTGTCATCGGACGTGGCGAGCAGACCGATGGAGAAGCTATTCATAGACTACGTGGGACCTCTCCCGCGTAGCAAGTCAGGTAATTCTTACCTGCTTGTTTGCGTGGATGCTTTTTCGAAGTTTGCCTGGCTACTGCCCTTACGGCAGGCAACAGCTCGTTTGACCATAAGCGCGCTTCAGAACCACATTTTTCAGCATTTCGGTCTTCCAACCATCATTGTCTCTGACAATGGTCCCCAGTTCGTTTCGAGCGAGTTCCGGCGGATGTGTTTCGCCAGCGGAATCAGACATGTAACCACTTCTCCGTATTACCCACAGCCGTCCCATGAGGAGAGATTCAATAGGAATCTCAGGTCCGCACTAATTGCTTATCATGCGGAGCAACAGACAACCTGGGACCAGAATCTAAAGTGGTTACAACTAGCCTTTAACACGGCCCTGCATGACAGTCATAAGGCCGTCCCCTTTGAGATCATGTTTGGATTCTCGCCCGCACTCCCGTTGACTAACTTGTGGAACATTGATGATTTTCTACCACGGGAGCCCGATAATGGAACAGCAGAGAAATGGAGGGAGGCTCGGAAGAATTTGCTGCGAGCGCACGAGCGGGTCCGTCGACGATACAATCAGGGGCGAATTCCTAACCCCTTTCAGACCGGCGACTGGGTCTACTGTCAAAGCCATCCGATCAGCTCAGCTGTGGACAAAAGAGCCGCTAAGTTATGCTATCGTTGGTCGGGGCCATATCGTATCCTGGGGTTCGCGCCACCAGTGACGGCTCGGTTGGGAGAGCCGGATGGTAGTCCGAAGGAGATTACTACGCACATATCGAAATTGAAACTATATAGAAAAGGGTAAACGGGCTGACAAGGGGGGGGAATGATTGGTGGTCTCTGTGTGAGTAGAGATTTTGTCATTTAAGGGTGTGTGCTCCGGGGGCGTTATCGAGAACGATAGGGTAGCGGGTAGATGTTTCCCACAGTCCCAGTGGGGTTCGTCGACTTCAGGGATGCGCCCCTGCCTGCGCGAGCCTTGGCTTCTCCAAGTCCTTATGTCCGGAGGGAGCCATGTCCTTACCTTTAGTCCCAGCTCATGATCCTTGACCTTCCTCCTTCCGATTTTCCTAACCTTCCCCTTAAAAAAAAAAAAAATTAGAAAAGCATAAAATCAAAAAAAAAAAGAAAAAAAGGAGTTGGAGTGAGGATAGACAGCAGCGAGGGGCTCAGGGGCGGTTGTGCACTCTGGGGCCCTCGCTGTTGTTCACATTCCCTTGGAGCGCACATGTAAAACTTATTTGTATATTGGATAAGTGTCATATTAACAAGTAGCATGGCTTTGCGCCCGGTCCAGAGTGGGGACCATTGCATCATGGAGGCCATCAGTTCCCCTTTTCCCTTTGCCCCGTGCCGTGACGGTATTGTTTAGAATGGGTGTTGTATTAGAGATTCCCCCCCCCCCGTAGGAATATAGGGCAGATGGCCCTGTTAAGGTGGCAGTCGTGTCGGGCTTGAGTGGACAAGCCTCAGGAGGTCGGAACTCAGGGAGCTCCCGAACTTTTCTTTCGTCTTTCTTCTCTGTCCCTCTTTGCTGTGGGCTGGCCCTGATCAGGTCAGCGTGCAGCACCCGCACACTTACATACTACACGTCTCCTTTCGTCTCTTTCGTTTTCCTTCTGAGCCTCTGTTCTCCTGAGAGCAAGTGCTGCTGGGCCGACATAATCACGAAGACCACTGGCTTGTTTTGGGAAGTGGGGTACACTGCAGGGTACCCTCCCTGAATTTAACTGTGAGGCAACCAAGTTGCCCTTTTGGGGTGGGGGTGTGCCGTGTTTTGGGAAAAACGCGGCGGTGTTCTTTTTATATAGTGGAATTATTAATTTACGTATTTAACTACGCAAGTGTTTACGTAAGAATTTACGTACGTCGTAATAAGTTACGTTCGCTGCGTTATCTTACCACCTGGCCGATCCGCGCGCTCTCTGTATCCAGCGCTGCATACTATTTTTTCGGCCGCTGGTCAGTGCAGTCCAATTGTAGCATTCAGCGTATTAACGTCTGCGTCCGGCTGACAGCGTCGATGTAAAAGTTTTGTCGTCTATCTGCTACTATGTATAAGTAGAAGTCTACGCGACCTTCCGGGTTTCCGATGTAGATGATAATCTGTCTCGCTCCAGAGGATGCCCGAATACCTGCCTTCCATGATATAGATTCCTACTTCCGTCAGCTGTCAGCCCGGATGGACGGACACACTCGACCGGACCCATCTACCCATATGCTGCTAACCAGGTGACATTTAAGCTTTTTGAACAAACTGTTTGTGGCCGATAAACTCTTTTTGAGACACTTGTGGAGACGCTCCAGTTTGGGGACTTAGTTCCGGGCAATTGGGTTTACATATTACTTTGTCATTGTTTTTTTATTAAGGCTTACGCCTCATTAATATATTAATGTCTATCTCATTCTGAGAATTGTAAACTCGGCCAGGGTCATGCAGCACCCGGGTTGAGGTAAGTTTTCTGTAAAAAGGGTCGGCACTAAATTGTTTCTGTGTTAAGCATGCATGTACGGATGTATCTGTCCCCGTTGGGAAATTTTACGGTTAATTATTTTTTCAGTTAATTGGGTTGTGTATCGGATTATTAATTTAAAGGTCGGGGAGGTGTTTTAACATGTGGACGACACCTGTAGGTGCCGTTCTCTACAGGACTGTATCATGTCATATTTTGCTGGATCTCGTCCGGACGCATGACCGTGCCTGAGGCCAAGTTTTTTTTATGAACACTTTAAGCATGTTTTAGTACATTCATTACATAGATTCTGCTTTTCGAAATTCAATTTTACTGTTCAGCTAATTTTGTAACCATTAAATTTTGCCATAGCCAGCACAATAATTGTTAAACTTTTATTGCTCATAATACCAATTAATTAATAAATGTTAAAGAATACAAGACTAATCAGTACAGTTATAATTATTTATGGGTGGTCACGTTCCACTGTTTTTGCAAATTTTGTCAGGAAAATAAAAGAAATAAGAAATGCAGTTATGCAACCGGGCATCCATGTTGGCCTCGTGATGGCACTTATTATCATTACCATTATTGAGATCCGAAATTGATAATTAACTTTTTGCGTGGTATTTGTGTGCCGTTCGGACTATTTAGCCAAATTGACCTTGGCTGTTCATATACTTAGAATTTTGGGGCATGTCTACTCTACTCTTTTGGGATGTATTAATTGGGGTTTTGGGTTTAGTTATTTATTAATTGAAAATTTAAGGTGGGCCGGATACTTGATCTGAATAAGAGGGTTGAGGGTGTATGATGACAAAATATACGCTGTTAACCAGGTGAACATGTGGTGTGCCATTTATATGTAAATGTGTATCTATGTTAGTTATATGTCGTGTGTTATGCCTTATGTGATGGTTAGATTGTTATACTTTATTATGCATATATATATATATATATATATATATATATATATATATATATCATGTTATGATTTATGTAATTTACTGGGAGGGTCGAGACTATGCGTCATTTTACATTATTATTATTTATGCGCCATTATTATTCAAGCTCAACTATTTGGCGATCCCTATGTCTAATGGAATTATAATAACGATTTTAAGAATAATAACGATTGTGGTTTTTGAAGTTTGAGCTATTCTTGATTATGAAACACTTGTAATATTATCTTACTCTTTCAAAGGCGCATATATTGTACACTAGGGGAGTTAATTGTACAAAAGCAGAATACAATAAATCTTGTTATTGTTATCTTAGAGCAGAGTTTCATTTGCAAGTCCCATCAAACTGGACCCAGCGCATTTTTGGCTTCTCTAGGCTCTTGCCTAGTTCTAAATAACTAGTGGCCTCTCTTTCAAAAAAAAAATAAATAAATAAATAAAAAGAAAAAAAGGGTTTGTTTTCTATATATAAAAAACATAAAAGGAAAGAGGGGTCACACCTCGGACCCATGCAACGAGAGTCCAATTTCATTACAGGAATCAGATCGCAGGTACCTTTAGCTAGCTCTTCGTTCGACCTAAGACATTTTATCCAAAAGTACAGTCCTCCCTCACGAAGGTTGAGGATAGTCTTAATCCACCTGACATGGTGGTACTATTTTAGCTGATACGTAATTTCTTCAGAACTCAAGCATTCACTTATTTAATTAATATTTAAATGATTTTAAATATAAATTTTAGGACATGGAAGTGATGTACGGTTCTCCATACCGATTTTTTAATTAAATATGCAAAAGGCATTGAAAGTATAAACATGGATAGGTGAGCTACTTAAAAAAACAATCTATTGTTTGTTTATTCTTCACCATGGTTGAGTGATGAGACTGTTGAATTGGTAAAGTTGTTGTGATCACGTTGTCTATTTAACCTGTAGCTGCAGGAATTAATAGCAAAAATTAATAGCTTTGATTGGACAAATTATCTGTAACTTCTTCTTTATCTCACTTTTTGTTTTTGGTCAATATTAATTAATTAGTTGATTCCCTCTGTTAATCCTTTTTTGTGTAGAGAATCTTTCTTCATTGTCATTTTTCAAGCAGATTCTGCTAAGTATTTTCATGTTGTCCTCAAACGTGATTTTAAGTTTCGTAGTTCCCGTAAAGTATTATAATGTAGCTACTTGAAAGTTTATCCTCTTAGTCTGTTGAATCTTCTAATTCCTTGCTATGCGTAAAAGTTCCGTATGTATATATTTTCAGTGTGCTATCTGCGTGCGCGCGGAATATTTCGTCACTAACTACTATCTTTGTATCACTTACTATGTCGAGAATTTGCAAAACGTCTTCTTCTCATCTTCAAGGATTAGGTTATATAAACCTGTTCCGGCACCCACCTTATCCTAATACGACCAACGTGTTTTCCAAACCGTACTCCGAATCTGCTTTGGGTACTACAAGTATTTCAAAGTTTTACATGAACAGGTTACTGACCTGTTGCACAGCCCCCTACCAGGAGGATCAGAGACCCTTCTGTCAGGGTTACCATACCTCAGCCGAAATGCCCCTGTTTTGGGGCGCAGGAGATTACCCTCACCCTTCTCTTTCTGAGATAGGATTTGGTGGCTTTGTATCAGTTATTCTCATACTGAACGTTTCTTAGTATTTCCAGTGGTTACCTATCGGCATCAGTAACACTAAAAAATCCTAAGCCAACCAAAATTAAGAAATTAAAATGGAAGACACCCTAGCCCTCGATTGCTTTAATAGCGTCGGGGTTAGAGAAGAACAAGAGGAAATCAAGAGAGACTAAACAGAAAAGACAGAAGGAAGGAATCTCACCCAAGACAAGTTGAAGCAAAGTGAAAATCCAGCTAGGACACATCGGGATTGCCAAACACGTATCCACAAAATGTGGATCCCTGATGAAGCAAATCTTTTAACATTATTATAAATAAATATTCAATATTAAATTAACATAAATAAAAATAAGCAATCGAGCCTTGAATACTGAAAAATCCAGACAGTTTTAACAGTTGGAATGTATGTAGGCTTTTTAATTAACGTTATTTCCAACGAGACACACAAACTATATTAATTAGGATGTTTTTAACATATTTTGTAATAGTTAAGTAAATCAAGACGTACATATTATAAGAAATTTACCCTCAGACGATATAAATATTTCCTTTCGATAAGACTGCAAAATTCAGTTGTTTACGGAATGAAAGCGAATATTCATTACGTTCGTCATAAAATCGAGACCCTAGTACCTAAAGAGTCATAACTTTGTACGATAAAAGCGTATCGCAATATAGTAGACAGTAAAACAGTGAGGTGAGACTCAGTTCGAATATCATCACTAGACATCTTTACGAGACTATCATTCAGTATACGTGATATGATTCCATACCTTATAGCTGGACTTGACATGACATGATTTTAGTGATATTATTAACACATGAGCGGGAAAAAGTAGGAAAGCTGATTACACGTCTTAGAGTAGTTTCAATATTTCTTCTTCTTCTTCTTCTTCTTCTTCTTCTTCTTCTTCTTCTTCTTCTTCTTCTTCTTCTTCTTCTTCTTCTTCTTCTTCTTCTTCTTCTTCTTCTTCTTCTTCTTCTTCTTCTTCTTCTTCTTCTTCTTCTTCTTCTTCTTCTTCTTCTTCTTCTTCTTTGCAATATAAGGGTACGGTTACACGCGCGTTTTTTTCCGACCGTGCACGTACGGTTGGGAAACGCATTGAATTTAACACACAGGCGGCAATGAACTGGTCACATGGACGTGAAAAAAAACGGACGGGTCGTCAATTCTGCTGCGTTTTTAAGATCTATCGCATCGAAATGCAACCTTCTGCTTTTTTAGTGCGTTTTTTACTTCCATGTTCCGTCAGGAAATGGAAGTATGGTGCTCGCGAAAAAATCGTGTTCGAGATAAGGGCTGATTCAGATTGTACTATCCTCAAAACATGATGAAAAGTCATTTTCCGAAAAGTGCCTCTGTGTGTGTGTCTGTGTCGGTCTATGTGGATTTTTTCAATAGCGAACGATAACTGCCGCAAATTCAAACAAAATCAAATATTTTTACATATGTTCCCGAGTTGTAGAGTACTAAAGGTCTACTGATTTTGGTGACGATCGGTTAAGGATAAGGTGTAGTTTACATGCAACGTTTTACATTTTAACAAGAGTAAAGAACTTAATTTTGATAAATAAATAATCCTGAAAAGAAGGACATAATAATCCACTGTAGAAAGGTAGGTGGAATATCTATAAGTAAAAATGATAATTTAAGGGGGAGGGGATAAGTTTTTGTATGTGTACTACGTAATCGGCAAAAAAAAGTAATTTCTATGGAAATATTTCATTTCAATTTGTCAAACATAAAACTCGATTTACAAGGAAAACACCTAACTTGTTAGAAATTATCGAACCTTATTCAAGTAAATGATTTTAAATATAAATCTTAGAACATGGAAATTGTGTATGTTTCTCCAAACTCCAAACCGATATTTATAATAGTATTTGCTTATTTACTTGTTATTATGGTAATTAATTTTGGTCTCCACGATTTTGTTGACATCTTTATAAAACAAATTTGTAATGTAAAAAAATTTCGTAATAAAAATTTATTTACTACTGATAACCAATGTTTTCTTTAATCTAAACACGGACGTTTCTGTGCAGTTGCGTTTTAACCTTTATATACAAATTTAACGTTTATATCCAGAGCTGTAGGGATGCGCGTCCGCGACGTCCCAAACGCTGCCGTCCGTTTATAAACCGCCTGTGTGACTTCATTTCCGTCCGTGCACGTGCTGCGAGAAAAAAACGCACGTGTGATCACTGTGCGTTTCTCCAAACTCCACGTGCGTGCACGGCCGAATAAAAAAAACACTAGTATAAACGTACCCTTAGAGTAGTTTGAATAATATTTCTTGTTCTATGAAATATAAGGCTCAAACCCTATTACGCCGTTCGTTGTTTCAACTGATCTCTTTTAATCGGCCGTACCAGACTTCTTCTACCTTTAGGCATATATTTTGCACTTACGTGCGGTATTCTTGATGGATCAATACGTTCTACGTGATCTAAACATTTCTGTCTATATTCCCTCACCATGTCATTTACTGATCGGTCAGCTAATTCACGACACATCTCCTCATTAAAGAAATGAGGAAAATGCCTATCTTACCTGGTATATTCTGTTACTGGTCGAAGCAGCTTTATCTCCGCACTTTGACGTTGTTTGGGCGGAAAATCGCTTAAAGATTTAGGAGAATTTTAATTAATTATTACTAAAAAAACATATCCACACCCCAAACGCATGTCCATATACACACCCTTAACACATGTTTACTACCCTATCATATATTTTGTATTTAGTTGTTCTTAATAGTTCTTTAAGAATAGTGGAATAAGCTGAACTAGTCAGAGGTTAAGTGTTTGTGTTTGAAATAACCAAGTGTTTTGTATTTTTTTAAACCTTTGTTGTAATATGTTCACCAAGTGTCCAACGAGTCTTCAATCAATTTATGAAGCAGCAAGTCATTTGTAAGTCTTTTTAAACATCAGATTTGTAAATCAGCATCATCATCAATCCCAAGGATTATCCTCATCCTAAACCTGTTCCGGGACCCACTTTGCTCTCGACCGTTCTATATCTCTGTTCATCACCGGTCTATATTCCATTGCTAGCACTAGAATCCTGTCACCGGCTATTCTTCCTAAATGTTCACACCAACTTCTTTTGTTGCTCCTTAGCTGATCCAACAATAAGTCGAACCCCAGTTCCGTCCTTATATCCACATTCTTCTTTCTGTATATGCTCAGAAAGTATTATGGGCATTCTTAATTCTTGTATTTTCAACTGACAGGAGATTGGTACAATATTTATAACGTATTGTCACATCACAGAACAATCTACGTGTTTGTCGAATGTGCCAGAAGAATCTACTGTGTGTGGCGTACGTGCTTGTAGACGCATTTGCGAGAGTCTTCTGGATGCCGTCAGCCGTGCGGACTGTGTCAATGCCGCAGTTAATTACATAGTTCATACGGACGCTAAGGCGCAACTTGGAATCGTCTAAATTTTCGGCGGCTATAAATACAATCACTCAGGGACGCTCAAGTCAGTATAGCAGCGATATATTTACAGTTCGGTTCGGGAGTTATTATCGGGCGACATTACTGTGTACGTTCAAGTGGTTATTAGTGAAGTGTTGCCTTTTTATAATCGGGCGGTATATTTGTAATACAATTGTGTATTGTATTGTATTGCAATACAATTAGTGACATTTTATTGCGTGTGAACAATTTATATTTGATTTGTTGTAGTAGACTGTGTTGTTAATTACGAACTGTTTAACTGTAACAATTAAAGCTGGTGATTAGTGACTTAATTGTTGTCTTGTACTTATTTTGTTTTCCACTGTACCTACGACGATCGAGTAGACCATCGTAACAGTATACATTTTAAAATCAAACTTTACCGTATTTAATAACAACGCCTGTGACAAAGAGTAGAGCGCAGTTAGTAGTAAAATTCATTTGCGGTTTTGCAATTCATGAGCGCTGACTGCAAAGTCAGCAGCAACAATTTGTTAACATGATTTACCGCCGTCGACTTTCTCCTCTCCCCTCAATTAGTGTAATAAATATTCAACTACAGTGGAGGTGTCGCAGTCGCTGTAACATGAATGAATAACTAATTAGAAACGTGCAGCACACACAGTGAATGAGCACACAATTTACAATACTATATATTTATTAAAACTTTCTTGGCTGTCACTGTTGTGCAGGGTGTCATGTGGAAATGTAATGCAATTACAACGCACGCATTCGAATCCACGATTCTCTTTCACACCAAGTAGTCATATTAAAAGGAATAAATCTGAAATTAATACCAAGCCACGTGTTGTTCAATCAAATATATTGCAACTTACCGTCTGTGACTTTCTTTATGCAACGATGTCTTCAAACTAATGTTGACATGTTTCGGGACACTTGTCCCATCATAAGAACTTAAAAGTATGTTCCTATATCATCAAACGATGATATAGTTGTCAAATAATTAAAACATCAAAATCCAAACATACAAAAATTACAATACTTAATGTATAAAGTTGAGGCGACGGTTAAACGATGCACACTGTACGGTAGCTGATCGCGCACTAATCAATTCTGACTCTTATCGCGACAATAACGCAAAGCGGTACGTACAATATATTCGATTTAAAAAGCAGTTGATCGTTTAAGACACGCGGCTTGGTACCATCATTGTTGTAAGCACTGTAAATTTCGAACTCCTCAAGGGCGTTCATATGTCGCCCTTTCCTGCATATGTGAAGAGGTATCAAGTTTGTTTTAAAATTTGTGTAATTATGATTCTCTATGATGAGGTGTTTTGAAAATTTTGATCTAATGTGGTCCAAACTGTGATATCGTGTAGGCGGTCTATGTTCTGTGAACCTTTTTATAAAGTCACGGCCTGTCTGGCCTATATAAAAGGCGTCACAATCATCACATAACAATTTGTAAAGAACTGTTTTGTGTTCGAGGTTGGTAGGTCCATGTACGCGGAGGTTATTCAAAATGTGGTTAGTGGTCTTGTATGCGATGCGTATATTGCTTTTTTATTGAAAATTGACCCAAAAACCTTAGGCATAAAGTATGTATATGGTGTTGTAATGTATTTGCGTGTTATATTCTCACGGGTTCCCTGTCCGTTAATGTTTTTACGCCTTTTCTTATGTTTTCTGAGGATATTATTCACCACCCAACATCGTAACCATTAGTGACTGCGATGTATTTAATGGTGTTCAATTCCTCATGGTATTCTTTATCACCAAGGGGCAGAGACAAAAGTCGATTAATCATACTGTGAAAGGCAGCTATTTTCTGGGATATTGGGTGAAAGAACTTACCGTGTATCACAATATCAGTTGTTGTGGGTTTTCTATAAATGTTAAAATGTAGTTTTTTACTATTGTTTTTAGCAACTGTTAAATCGAGAACATTCAGTTTTCCATTGTCTTCATTTTCAAGTGTGAACTGTATATTATCATTGATATTATTTAAATAATTATGTAACCTATCAATTTGCCTTTATATATCAGAAAGGTGTCATCTACATATCTGCCATAAAACATTATGTTATCACTGTGTTCGTTATTAGTAAGAATAAAGGAATTGTCGAAATTATTCAAGTATATATCTGGAAGGAGGCCTGAAAGTGGGGAACCCATTGCTAACCCCTCTTGTTGGTTGAAAAATTGATTGTTGTGGGTGAAATAGTTTTGATCGAGAATCAGTTCCAAAACGTCCATCAGTTCGTTTACACTTTCAATGTCCAATTTATTAGTATTAATAAGGTTAATCTTAAGTATTCGTAGGGTCTCAGCTACTGGTATGTTTGTGTATAAGTTTATAATATCAAAGGAGGCAAGTTTGTAAGATGGTTCAATTATTAAGTCTTGAACCTTATCTACAAAGTAAAAACTATTAATTAAACTATGATCATTAGTTATTCGTATATTATGCTTTATTATGTTACTAATGGTGAAATTTACTAGTGGTCTCGGTGGGATACCTTCCTTGTGGAGTTTGGGTAAGCCTGTTAAAACGGGTGCTTTCGAATTTATGGTTTTCAAAGATCTTCTAGTTCGCTCGTCGAACAAATGTGTGCATTTATTTATGCTCTGATTTAACCGTTTTACATAATGTTCAGTTGGGTCAGAATTTAGTTTATTAATGTTGTTACTGACAATGAAATCTTGTATTTTATTGTGATATTCTGTCATATCCATAATAACCACGGCGTTACCTTTATCGGCCTTAGTGACAAGGGCATGATTGACAGATAATTTATGTCTTAGTTCTGATAAAATTTTTCGTTCTTTATTATAATTAATATTTGTTAAAGGAGCAGAGGTGAAGAAGTTTTTTAAAAGTGAAAACCGGTTCAGGTTGTAAGGTAAAACTTTGTGTTTACTCATAAAAAACTTTTGTGTTCCGAGTCGTTAATGAAATAGTTGTATTTAGTTAAGTAACGGACACGTCATGGACAACGAAATCCAAGAAAACATAATAATTAATTTATTTAATTTCAGAGGCATTAACGTTATAGTTGCAATGCTTTTATTTAAAAATATAAAAACATAAAGTTCTTTGGACCAGGTTAGTCACTGTAATTACCAGGTTTATAATATCTCAAATGGAAATGATATTGATAGGAATAGTAAGTTAACAAAATTTAGACGCATCTGTGCATTCATAGGTACCTGAAAAATAAATACATACCCGAATGAAATTTTATAAAACTGCGGCTGTCTTTTACATTCTTGTATGCTAGCGAGACATGGACTTTTTGTAAAAGGACTTACAGAAGATTCAGGCAACTGAAAAGAAATTTCCAAGATGGACGCAAGTTTGTTCTCTCCTGGGTAGGAAAAGGAACGAGGATATTAGACGTGAATTAAACATTGCATCGGAAGATTGAAGACCACAGAAGGAGTTGGTGTGAGCACTTGAATCGCATGCCTGATATCCGTCTACCCGTGGCTTTCTTGGGTTATCACTCTACTGGGAAGAGAGATGTCGGTAAACCGAGGAGGAGACGGGTTCCTGAACAGGATTAAGGCCTAATCATTGAAGTGGTACTACTGCTGCTGATGATGATAAATAACAATTGGAAATGAACAAGACACTCTCATCCAATAATTCAAGTTAAATTTGTCATTAATAATGTCAACTAATGGAGTTCTGCACTAACTATAACACAATAATCACTTTTCACTAAACCGCAACAATCATTTTATCCGCATTCTACAATCTCGCCAGGTGTAACTAAGGCGGCCGCTGTTGCTTATAGACCCTATAGATCCCGCAGAGATTACAGAATAATTTACCATACTGCTGGCCGTGTGCCAACATAATTTGCCTAGTTACAAGAGCTCGAACAGTCTGAAAGCTACTTCAGTGCACGGCCTTGGCCGAGACGCTGCACCTGCTCGACTAGCCGAGAAACGTGTAGAATGACGCTCTCGAACAATCGAGAGCGTTACGTAATTATCGTTGCAATATAATACTTAAATTAGTGGTTGTCAATGTGGAAGGTGTTTGAAGAAAACTTAATAATTAATTTATTTAATTTCAGAGACATTAAGTTTTCAGTTGCAATGCTTTGATGCAAAAATATAAAAATAGAAATTTTTTTAAAATACAGTATGTGAAAATAAATTCTTTATGTTTGAACTACTACAAACAAAATTTCAAACAATAGTATTTTTACTACGATCTACTCGATCGTCGTAGGTACAGTGGAAACCAAATAAGTACAAGACACCAATTAAGTCACTAATCACCAGCTTTAATTTTTAAACAGTTCGTAATTAACAACACAGTCTCTACAACAAATCAAATGAAAATTGTTCACACGCTATAAGATGTCCGCTAATATTAAAACTCAATTGTATTACAAAATATACCGTCCGATTATAAAACACAACACTTAACTAATAACCACTTGAACGCGCACAGTAATATCGCTACTATAACTCTCGAACCGCACGGTCAATAATTCGCACTAATACTGACTTGAACGTCGTTGAGTACTGGTATTTATAGCCAGTCGAATATCTAGACGATTCGTAATTGCGTCTTAGCGTCCGTATGAACTACTTAATTAACTGCGGCCTTGACACAGTCCGCACGGCTGGCGCCTTCGAGAAACCTCTCGAAAATGCGTCGACAAGCACGTAGGCTACGTCACGCGTTGCATCGAGATTCTTCTGGCACATTCGACAAACACGTAGATTGTTCTGTGATGCCGTAACAGTATTATATTGGTAAATTATACAACAGTCGTAAAGTTTTTTTATAGTTAACCAATTGGTGTCCCAGTGTTGAGTGCACATTTCCTATAATATTTAAAAAAGGACATCTTCTTGGAAGGAAGAAACTTTAGCCATTGGATAACTGAATAGTTATAAATATTGTATATAATTTACCTTAATTTCCGTCTAGTGACGTCAAGCGTAATTTGTATTTGGTTACGCGTTTCAGGCATGAACTGAACTGAACTTTGGCAGTTCAGGCATGCTACACGCGGTGCACCGTGTTCGTGTTATAGAACGCCTTTATATGTTTTAATATATTTTTGTATTTATTTATTATGTGTTTGTTTTATGTGGATTTTTTTTTATTTTTTAACGAGCTCCTCTCGGAGTGATGGTCTGAGGATGGGCCACATGGCCTGAAACGCGTAACCAAATACAAATTACGCTTGACGTCACTGGACGGAAATTAAGGTAAATTATATATAATTTTCATACAGTGACCTGGACCGCTTTAAATATGTTTAAAATATAAATATTGAAGAAAACAATATAAATCAATGCCTTTTCTATGGTTTTACACAACAAAATAAAGAAAGAAATTATCGTGACGCAGATGATTCATTATATATTCAGTTCACAGACGGTAAAGAACAGTTCAGCGGAAAAGAAACGCTACGTGATAAAGGAAAGAAGACTGTTCGCGTACAAATATGAAAACAGATTTTACGACGGCGGCGCTGGTTTCTGATTCCGGTCGCGTATTCACATTGTATCGGTCTCCAGGGAGTACAAACAAACAAAACAGCCAAAAAACAGGCTTTGTGCCGAGGAAGTTTGAAAAAAAAATATTGTGACATTTCGACGAGATATAAGCTAGTATGTAATGAAAAAAATATTTGTCCTCTTTGTGCTTTTATGTCTGTAAGGTATCCAACACAAAATTGTCTACTTTCCACTTTATTGTGAATGTGGGTGTTGTTACGTAAGTACTTATCGGCTTGTTTTGTCGATCATGCATCCTTTAAAGTCTCTTAAAATTTCCTTTCAAACAAACTACAGCTGGCCACTTAAACTTTTTACGGTACTAATGTTGTACGA
This sequence comes from Magicicada septendecula, assembly GCA_034769895.1. Classification (NCBI taxonomy): domain Eukaryota; kingdom Metazoa; phylum Arthropoda; class Insecta; order Hemiptera; family Cicadidae; genus Magicicada; species Magicicada septendecula. Next base: position 1,420,269,168 of record CM068367.1, on the reverse strand, counting down.
AAGCTTACACGGCCGGTGTCATTTTGATTAAAATTATTTCCCGGGCTCTTTGGCCGCGGACCAATGTTTGTGACAAAACCAGACTTTTCGGCAGTGCCACTGACTGCCATCTTCAGTGAAAGCATCTTCAGCCTTAACCACAGTACCGTGGTCCTAACACATATCATCCCACGTTAGCGTTGACTCGCTTCCACTGAAGATGGTAGTCAGTGGCACTGCCGAAACGTCTGGTTTTATCACGAACTTTGGACCACGACCAAACAGCACGACAAATAATTTTAATTTTTACGGTACTGTCCCAATAAGCGTACCCCCTCGATATTTTCGATATTTCGAGTATCGTATTATTGGAAACGATATGTAGGGGATATCTTACATAATTTTGGTTGTATACTAAAAATCATGAACTTTACTTATCTAAATCTTATAAAATAGTTTTATTGTGTTTCATTTTCATATTTTTTACGATAAATGTCTCTAGCAATAATATAGGCCTAACTCCGACGTGTGCCTGTGACGTGACGCTAAATGTTGGGGTTATTAGGTTGTTAATATGCAAACTAAAATTACACGTGGAAACAAATAAGCCTTTAAAATTCTTTAAAATTATACTCGCTTTTTCTGAAATTCAAGTAAAAAAAAAAAATAAAGAAGAAACTCGAAGTAGGCGGCGTGGCCCTTGTCAGTTACTATACAGTCTTACATTTTTTGTGACAGAACTCGATTTCCAACGGTACTTATTTTTTCAATTATTCTCGTTTTTCGAGCGCATCACAAACAAAGCAACTAACTCGAAGTAAGTTGGGATGCTCTATTTGCCTCCATTTTTTCTTGTATTCCGTAAAAAATTTGCTTCCAGAAAAGTTTTCGAGATTTTACTGTACAACATAAAAGAATATTGATCACCTAACCAATAACAAATCTTGTTTTCATTTGTTATCTGACTATTCAGAAGTAACTGTATTTTTTACTTTCCTATTATAGTTTTTGTTAAAAATAGTTTTTGTTTTTGTTTTTAATGTTTATCTCTTTCAAGCATTGTGTGAACACATTAAATGTCTTATTTTTTTTAATAATAGCTTTTATTTCTTTAAAAAGTAAGCTAAAAACCAAAAACTATTATTATCTAGCCTCACAAATGAAAACAACACGTCTTTTCGCTTTACATTAAGAGAGTAATTTACAATTATTACACTTCTTCTTCATTACATCGTAGTATATCGATACAATCGAATATTTAAAACATTGAAAATCTAGTGCGGATACGGATATTAGGACAGTTTCCATTTTAATTATGTTTTCTCCCTAATGGTATGGCATTTTCTTTGTCGCCACGGAAACGTGTAGATTTTTCTTGCACAACAAAGGCGATTACTTAATGTTTCTGACTGAACGTGTATAGTTTAGTTTATTGCTTAATATTACGTACAGTATATGCTTGTAGCCCAATTCTTGACAATATTAATTGTGTCAATCACCATCATTTTATACAATCGTACCGTTATGTGTACACATACGTGGTAGCTTTGATATCAGCTGATATTGCACTTAGCAACACAGGTAACAACAAACAGCTGACAGTCATAGCAAGTGAGTGACAGGCATTTCCAATTAACGCCACACATTAATTATGGAACATTTGAACGTGCTTTGATTTATTAGTGGCAGAGCTTTAAACATTTTGTGACCGTATGATAGTTTACATCGTTATTAAACATACCGGTAATGAATGTGTATTGAGTTACAAATTAAACATACCGGTGTGAATTACAAAATTACAATGTGCTAAAATTGCGTGATAGTATTTGTTACAAAAATGAAATTCGGTCAAGCTGTCAAAAATCTACATAAATATAAAATATATAATCGAATAAACAGGTGAGCTACTTTAATTATTTGGGAAATGATATTGGGTATGATTGAAATTATGATATTGATAGGTAAGTTCCAGACGATGTCAACCGTATTTTTAGAAACGAAGTACGTCGAGATTCAAAATTAAAGTTCTACAAAGTTATACTGTCCTATGGGTGGGAGTTATGGACAACAATTAAGAAACAAGACAATAAAAGACAGGCCTCAGAAATGACGTTCTTAAGACTGGGCAAAATGTGTTTTAAACTTGACCGTATATGAAGTGAGGCCACAAGAGAAGAGTTACAAGTCTTTAGCTTGAACTAAAAATTTATAGATTACAAATAAGGGTAGAAAGAACACTTAGAAAGAAGAATCTTAGATTGCAGACTGGCCAAACCAGTCTGGAAATACAAACCTATAGAGCACAGGTGTGTGGGTAGACCCAGGAAAAGATGGCTGGAGGTCCTTTGGAGGCGGAACAGGCAGCACCTTGCCTATGCCGTGTTGTTGTGAAAACGATAATGACGATGATATTGTTACGATGGTGTCACTAATCGTCATAGGGTACAGTGGAAAACAAAATACAAGACACCAATGAAGTCACTAATCACCAGCTTTAATTTTTCACAAATGGAGTTTATAATCAATCTGTAAAATAATCCGAGCAAACGAGGAGAAGGCTGCTGCCTTTCGGGACACTCTCCAGTCAATACATAGCCATTCCGTCAGCCCGGACTTTGACGCCATCGCCGAACACTCCATAGACACTTTCTTGGCTAACCATGCTGACCTCTTCACCCCTTACAACGTCCTGAACGCAGACCACAACCATCCGCTGGAGCAGCCTATCGACCCAGACGACATCAAAGACAGACTCACTAAGTGTAGAAATACTGCCCCCGGTCCCGACGGAATACCACCGCATTTTAAAAGCACTGCCTTAGAAGCCCTCGCGCATCTCTATACTGCAAGTCTCCTCCTCGGGTACGTCCCACGGGCCTGGGAGCACGCCCATGTCCTCATGTTCCCCAAACCGCGCAAAAACGCCAGCCTCCCGTCGAATTATCGCCCGATTTCTCTTACTCCTGCAATCTCCAGGCTTTTCGAGAAAATCCTCGTAGCCAGGATACATCCCCATCTACAAACTCATAGTGTCCTCCCCAGTACCCAGGGCGGATTCCGCCCTGGCTACAACATATATGACCAACTTGTTCGGGTTATCAGCGCCATCCAGGACAACTAGGCCCGCAAACGCCCGACCATCTTAGCCTTACTCGACATCCGCAAAGCCTTCGACTCTGTCTGGCACAACGGCCTTCGTTTCAAGATCCTAGGATGTCACTTTCCTCCAACCATCATCAAATGGCTCTCCCAGTTCCTGGATGGACGCACTGCACAAGTCCGAGTCCGTCAGCATCTCTCAGCACCCTTCCACCTCAATGCCGGTGTCCACCAAGGCTCCGCCATTAGCCCGTTACTGTATATCATTTTTACCAAAGACACCCCTCCCCCCGCCGACTCTACCCTACCCATCAGCAGGCATAGCTCAGTACGCAGACGATACTGCCTATTGGGTTTCAGCAGGCTTACACTGGCAAGTCACAACAAAATTACAGTACATCCTCGAGCCATTCTTCGCCTACTGTAACACTTGGCGAATCAATGTAAATGCGTACAAAACCCAAATATGTGTTTTCAACTCCACCGGACACAACATGACTCATTTCTATAATACACCAGTCCGCGTAGGCCCATCAGTACGCCCGAAGCGTGAATGCCAGTATCTGGGCGTCACGATTGACTCCAAACTTACCTGGCGCCCACATATCAAAAAAACAACGACCAACGCTCGTACCCGCCTCCGTTCTCTCAGAACACTCAGCCGACTAAACCACTGCTCCAGCGACTTACTAGGCCGCATCTACACTAGCTGCATTCGCCCCATAATCACGTACGCCCACCCAGTTCTCCTTACCGCCTCCCCTGCCTATCTAGATCTCCACCGAGTCACAGAACGACGAGCCCTAAGACTCATATACCGCCGACCACGCCTCACGAAGACCTCCAACGCAGCTCTGTATGCACTAAACACCCGCTTCCCTGACCTAGACTCCATCCTCGTTAAGTTAAACTGGAAGTATTCCCACACAGCCTCACGCCGCACTTCCATACAAACAATAGTCCCTTCAATAAACAGAAATACCCGTAATTCAAGCAGACCTTCCTACTTAATTAATCGCCTCCTCACAATAGCCAATGGTCCTCCCCCTCAACTTCCCCGCCGCCAGCGTCAAAGACACAGACACAATTAAACACACATACCAATCCCCCGCCCATGCTTCATTACTCCCCAGCGGTAGCGACTAGACACACTCATGCAGCCTAAATACTCAACACTCTGCTAAATTCTCCCACAATCTAAAACTCTAAGCACTATCTTCGCATAACAACATGAAAACACACATTATAGTTCGTCACACTCACGTCCCTGCTTGTAATCCACAAATCTGTTCCTTCCACCTACCTTGACGGCACCCTATCACCACCTAACAGCCTTGGCGACCTGCGTTTCACGTCCCTGTCTTGCCCGCCCCCCCAAAAGATCATCGAAGAAGAAATAAATAAAACAAAATCAATGAATAAATTATACCACCAAACAACTATAATGGCCACATCCATCTACCTCTCCCGCTCGCATATGGCTACCAACTACGCTCGCACCCAATATTACCCACAAGAAATACACTCCCAACCACGTGCCTCCACCTTCTCAACTGGCGTACGTCCCCCTAAAAACCCATACCCACACGGCTGAAGGCAGCTTGTCTCCAAAACAGCCCGAGTCCGACCATATTGGTCGGTCTCAAACAACGAAAAAAAAATTGGCCACACGCAATAATAATGTCAACTAATAGAGTCCCGCACAATTATAAAACAACAACACTTCGCCACAATACGTCGAACCTCAGTTGAGTAAATCGCCACTTAAACTGACCTCTGACCGGCAGCTGTCGTTGTTTAAGTAGATAGGATAAGTGTTCCAGTATAATCCAAAATACGCGTGAACACTATTAGAAAACACTAGAGCGTAATTGATTGAGGCCTTGAACACAGTGCGTGACCGGTGGAGTCTGGAATAGTCTCAATAGTTGAAGCATGTTAAGAGTTACGTAATTGTCTTTCTTCTCAAATTACGCACACCAACATTACAGCTGGGCTCTGCTGGGATAGCCGAGAAACATGTAGGACGTTCTCTAATGGTGTAACATTATAAAACAAAATATGTTAAGATGTTAACAAAAAATAGGTGATCATATTATTTTTGGTTTTACATTTAAATTTATTAATCACGATCCCCCTCGCAAGGTAATGGCAACCCAGCGAGAGGTATCCTGCCTAGTATAAACCCTCCCCCCCCCCCAAAAAAAAAAAAAAAAAAAAAAAAAAAAAAAAAAAAAAAAAAAGCCGTTCGGGTCCGGCGTTAAACTGTAGGTCCCATATACCTGTGAGAGACTCAGTACCATACGCACCACGGCTATATGCGGGGAGGGTACAAACCAGTTGAAAGACTGAAGGACTACGAACGAACGAATCACGATTATTAGAATCCACTTAAACAAACTCGTTTCACCTTCTGAGGTAATTTTATGCGCAATACCGTTGCTTCACGTTACCAGTGACGAAGTTACATGGAGGCAATTGAGGCAATGCCTACCCTAAAAAATTCTGTAGAATAAAAATTATAAATACGTATGAACTACATAACGTAAAGATTATACATTGTTACCGCGACTGTCGAATTTATTAGGCCGAAACGTGCTTTACTGAGCGACCGCTAGATAGTGACAGGTGAGACTCGGAGTAGCTCGTTTAAAGCGAATGAGGCAACCTGAACTTGCCTCAGCGTTTTTTGTATACATCGTATGTAAGCAATGTAGTGGTTTGATAGGGAAGTGAAGGGAGGGGGGTTTGTCCCGTGCTGTACAGGGCACGGCATTTGAGGCATGCCTCACTTCTGTGGTCCAAACATTCAAGTTAAAGCGCGCTGTGTTGTTTATAAGTGTGTTTATTTTATGCGGTTATTAAAAGTGTCCCTGTTATTCCGCTGAACTAACAGATGATCAAGATTGTTATTTGAATTATTTGTAACATTAAACATATATGTATATAGAAACTAATCAAGTTTAAAAATTTGAAGTTCAATCAGTTGTATTATTGTGTATGACTAATACAAGGATTGTTCAATAGAAACACGTATAGAGCTGTAAAGCATTTTTTATTTAACGATTTTAAAAGAAGTCTCCATTAACATTATGACATGAGTTCCACTGTTCCACCTACCTGTAGATTCCCTGCTAGTAAAATTTTTACGGCTGTTTGTGGAACCATTCGCTTACAGCAAACTCTACCTCAGCGTCCGATTTGAACCACCATCCTTTTAGTGATTCCTTAAAAAAAATTTAAGATAAGATTTTTGCCTACCCATTCATTAACTATTAGCTTCGCCACTGCACGTTACACGTTAGAAAGAACACTTAGAAAGAATTTAGATTGGAGACTGGCCAAAAAAGTCTGGTAGTAGGACACATTTGTGTGGGTAAACCCAGGAAGAGATGACTGGACGATTTTTAAAGATGGAACAGGCAGCGCCTTGTCCATGCCATATTGTGACGATGCTGATGACGAACGTATAAAACAAATATAACGGTGTTAGTAAAAAATGGATGATCATGTTATTTTTTTGGTTTTACATCTAAGTTTATTAACCAAGGATATTAGTGTCCACTGAAAGAAACTCGCTTTTCACTGTAGTGCAATTTAATGCGCAATGCTGTCGCTTCAGCAGCAGGATATCCAACAATAAAGCCGGATAGACCTAACAGCAGGCAAGGGTAACGAGGTGAATTTTAATACTGGATAATCTCTGTTTTGGCGTTCCGCTAGGACTTCCTAGAATCGATCACTGTAATTAACCTCCGGATGTCTACGACGACCCGAACTATACCGTTGTTGTCCGTATAATCCATTATTCACATATTAATCAAAGCGACTGCATTTACGTCTAAAATAATTGTTGTCTAAGAAACCGAGTTACATTTAGATTGGTTAAGTTAACATATTGTTACCCCCATTACAGAAAGTTCTACGTGTTTCTCTGCTATCCCAGCAGAGTCCAGCTGCAATGTTGTGTGCGTACGTGACACTTGACATGCGAGACAGTGTTACGTAATACGGAACAATCTCGTACATTCGATAGCGTTGTACGACAAGCTTCTCAACTAGCCGAACGCTGTGTGTTTCTGCCACAACGCCGCGCATAAGTACCCTCTAAAGGTTTCGAGTGCTCATTAAGGACGCATATTATGGAAACCCGCAGACTATAAATAGCCCACATCTGCTGCTTAGTTCAGTTTACGTCGGCCGATTACACAGTGAGATTAATTGACGATTTATTCAAAGATTTATTCGAAGTATTGTGGTGAAGTGTTATAAATTGTGCAGGACTCTATTAGTTGACATTACTATTGCGTGTGGACAAAATTTGCTCGGATTATTGTACAAGTCGATTACGAATTGTTATTTGCGATAAATTAAAGCTGGTGATTAGTGAATTCATTGTTGTCTTGTATTTTGTTTGCCACGATCAGTGAGTCCGTCGTAACAGTATACAGCAAAATTAGCTTGTAAAACGGAAAGAAAGTTGTTCTTCTTAGCGAAGATAAGTGACAAATTTAGATTAAAAAGAAGAATTTCGACGAAACCGAAACATCGAAGCATGATAATGTTTTTAGGCTTTTGAAACGTATAATGTGCATAAACTGTAGACTCTCCTGTTTAGCGATGTTCTATGTTGATATTTACTATATAACAAACATTATCATGTTAAAACGACAGAGACCGAAGATTTCTAGACTGTGGGGAATCGAAAGTGTGGACAAAATATAGTGTTAACATCACCTGGAGCGTTACGTTTTTCGAAGACGTTTCACATTTTGTGGAATGACCCCCAGCCTAAAAACATTATCATGTGAAAACGACAGAGACCGAAGATTTCTAGACTTTGGGGAATCGAAAGTGTGGAAAAAATATAGTGTTAACATCACCTGGAGCGTTATATTTTTCGATGACGTTACACATTTTGCATCACGCATTTTGTGGAATGCCCCCAGCCTAAAAACATTATCATGTTAAAAAAAATACCAAAAGTAAAATGGGTAAAACGACAGAATTTTATTAACAGACTTTGTTGAATTTAGTTTGACAACCGTCCGGGCAATTAGGCCATGGTCCACTACTGTCGCATAACACAGACGTTTTAAGCCCACCGTTGCAGGCCGTCTTCAGTGTAGCGACTTGATTAACAGGGTATTTTATTGTATGCTGACGATGCAGTCTTGATACTGAAAACAGAGAATGTTTGCAGTGTTCTTCACATTGTTTAAGTCATATTTGTAGACAACATGGTGTTCAACAATCTAAGCAGAAAACAAAAACCATGGCTTTTTAAGGAAAGTTTCCAGTCAGATCGAAAATTGTTCTTAAGGAAACAGTTTTGGAACAGACTCTGACTTCTGTTCCCTGGATTACACTATCATTGTTGGAAATAATGACACGGGCTGAGATATTACTACAAAAATATCGAGGTTTCAGATCATGTGTGACGTCAAATGTAGAACGTTGAGAAAAAAGACGTTTCATTTTTTTTTAACAATGGGAGTGCATGATTTACTATGTATGCATGTGAGAATGGGTTCCTGTAAGATTTAAAAAGAATATTCAAACTTTGGAATTAAAGTTTTTGAAAGGAACAATTTGGCACTTAATTTTAAGTTAATTTGTGTTCAACATAGAGCTCTTTCCTGGTGTTACGCAAATGCATACTGAAGACGGTTTTGAACAGTTTCTTTCTTATAAAAATAAATTAGTGCTATAACAGCTAGTTGGGTATTAGTGCTGTGACAGCTAGTTGGGTATTAGTGCTATGACAGCTAGTTGGGTCAAGTCTTTTATTTCTAACAATCCATGTGGGATATTTATGTACAGCTATTGTTGTTCTTGGTATCATAAACACCAGAGATTTCTGTCTTCCTGTTCTCTTCCTTTTAAACGTTTTTCCAGTATTCCGTCAAATTGTTTTCTTCCTACAATCTCGTGAGTCGACTCCGTTTCTAACTTCTCTCTAGATTCCATTTTCACAACCTCTGAAACCAACAATAGTTGGAAATTCCATCCTAGTGGCTGTATTGTATAAAATGCTTTCTATTTATGGCGTCCAATATTGTTTATCTACACACGTTTTACTTCTAATGTCTTTATTTTTAACGAATTTGAGTTTGAAAATTAAATAAGATCTTTTTTAGAAGTCTCATCAGTGCTGCTTAAAACCTTTAGGAATTTTTTCGTTTATCTTCCCAGTTATACAGCCAAAAAGGTACCTATGCTTTTTAAGGTGCCAGAATATGTTAACTTCCAGTTTTCTGAATCATTTCCTCAAAATTAAAACACAGATTTAAACAGACATAGTACCAAAATTATTTTTATTATTTTCCCTTTAATATTGTTACATCACAGACAGAGCAATCTACGTGTTTATCGAATCGTGTCCCAGAATGATCCGGAATGTAACGCGTGTGGCGTACGTGCTTGTTGACGCATTTTCTATATTGTGTCAGACTACGCGCGGGCGCACGGACTGTGTCAAGGCCGCAAGTAATTACGTCGCAACTATACTGGCGCTATCGCTCATTATGGAATAATCTATAGTAATTTGGGGAGATATAAATACCAGTACTCAACGACGTTCAGTTCAGTATTAGTGCGATATATTTACAGTACGGTTCGAGAGTTATAGTGGCGATATTACTGTGCGCGTTCAAGTGGTTATTAGTTAAGAGTGGCGTTTTATAATCGGACGGTATAATTGTAATAAAATTGTGTTTAATTTTAGTGAGAACGATTTTCATTTGATTTGTTGTAGAGAGTGTGTGGTTAATTACGAACTGTTTAACTGTAAAAATTAAAGGTGTGATTAGTGTCCTAATTGGTGTCTTGTAATTTGTTTTCCACTGTACCTACCAGTGGCAAAGTTACATGGAGGCAATTGAGGCAATGCCTACCCTAAAAAATTCTGTAGAATAAAAATTATAAATACGTATGAACTACATAACGTAAAGATTATACATTGTTACCGCGACTGTCTTTGTTAAACCGAAACGTGCTTTACTGAGCGACCGCTAGATGGCGACAGGTGAGATTCGGCATAGCTCGTTTAAAGCGAATGAGGCAACCTGAACTTGCCTCAGCGTTTTTTGTATACATCGTATGTAAGCAATGTGCCGGAGTGATAGGGAAGTGAAGGGAGGGGGGATTGTCCCGTGCTGTACAGGGCACGGCATTTGAGGCATGCCTCACTTCTGTGGCCCAAACATTCAAGTTAAAGCGCGCTGTGTTGTTTACAAGTGTGTTTATTTTATGCGGTTATTAAAAGTGTCCCTGTTATATCGCTGAACTAACAGATGATCAAGATTGTTATTTGAATTATTTGTAACATTAAACATATATATATATATATATATATATAGAAACTAATCAAGTTTAAAATTTTGAAGTTCAATCAGTTGTATTATTGTGTATGACTGATACAAGGATTGTTCAATAGAAACACGTATAAAGCTGTAAAGCATTTTTTATTCAACTATTATAAAAGAAGTCTCCATTAACATTAAGACATGAGTTCCACTGTTGCGCTAACCTGTAGATTCCCTGCTAGTAAAATTCTTACGGCTGTTTGTGGAACCATTCGGTTACAGCAAACTCTACCTCAGCGGCCGATTTGAACCACCGTCCTTTTAGTGATTCCTTAAAAAAAATTTAAGATAAGATTTTTGCCTACCCATTCATTAACTACTAGCTTCGCCATTGGTTCCACTGTTGCGCTAACCTGTAGATTCCCTGCTAGTAAAATTCTTACGGCTGTTTGTGGAACCATTCGTTTACAGCAAACTCTGCCTCAGCGTCCGATTTGAACCACCGTCCTTTTAGTGAATCCTTAAAAAAAATTTAAGATAAGATTTTTGCCTACCCATTCATTAACTACTAGCTTCGCCATTGGTTCCACTGTTGCGCTAACCTGTAGATTCCCTGCTAGTAAAATTCTTACGGCTGTTTGTGGAACCAATCGCTTACAGCAAACTCTACCTCAGCGGCCGATTTGAACCACCGTCCTTTTAGTGATTCCTTAAGAAAAATTTAAGATAAGATTTTTGCCTACCCATTCATTAACTACTAGCTTCGCCATTGGTTCCACTGTTGCGCTAACCTGTAGATTCTCTGCTAGTAAAATTCTTACGGCTGTTTGTGGAACCAATCGCTTACAGCAAACTCTACCTCAGCGTCCGATTTGAACCACCGTCCTTTTAGTGATTCCTTAAAAAAAATTTAAGATAAGATTTTTGCCTACCCATTCATTAACTACTAGCTTCGCCATTGGTTCCACTGTTGCGCTAACCTGTAGATTCCCTGCTAGTAAAATTCTTACGGCTGTTTGTGGAACCATTCGTTTACAGCAAACTCTGCCTCAGCGTCCGATTTGAACCACCGTCCTTTTAGTGAATCCTTAAAAAAAATTTAAGATAAGATTTTTGCCTACCCATTCATTAACTACTAGCTTCGCCATTGGTTCCACTGTTGCGCTAACCTGTAGATTCCCTGCTAGTAAAATTCTTACGGCTGTTTGTGGAACCATTCGTTTACAGCAAACTCTGCCTCAGCGTCCGATTTGAACCACCGTCCTTTTAGTGAATCCTTAAAAAAAATTTAAGATAAGATTTTTGCCTACCCATTCATTAACTACTAGCTTCGCCATTGGTTCCACTGTTGCGCTAACCTGTAGATTCCCTGCTAGTAAAATTCTTACGGCTGTTTGTGGAACCAATCGCTTACAGCAAACTCTACCTCAGCGTCCGATTTGAACCACCGTCCTTTTAGTGATTCCTTAAGAAAAATGTAAGATAAGGTTTTTGCCTACCCATTCATTAACTACTAGCTTCGCCACTGTACCTACGACGATCGAGTAGTCCGTCGTAACAATATGTTAATTCCGTCTAACAACTTTTGTTAATGTCACACGTGACACTTATTTCTAAGATAGAAAATAATACACAGTATATCTACTTGTATAGTACGTAAACTGTACTTAATGTTTATCTAGAGACACACAGCATAGCTACTCACCACGAACGTCGGTTGCTCGTTTCCTTTATCCATTATACTCTAGGTTACAACCTTGAATAATTCAACGTTATACTCTTCCTCATGTTCCGAGCAGTTTACTGTAAATGCAGCACAAAGCATTGTACAATACAGTATGTTAACGTATTAACATAAACCATTTGAAGTCTCCATTCAGGTAGTAATGGCAACGTTGAAATATATCATTGGTCCACTTGGCGCATTCACTTCTACCCACCTTGTTTACATTATTCTCCTTTCATTCCTTATAAGTAAACTTCAAAAACACATTTGTTTATTATTTTTAATCTAAGTAAACAGTATGTAGTGAAAACGTTGTAAAAGTTTCCATTAGAATGTAAATAATATCGGTGGAGGGTCGTTAGCATTTCTGTTTACAAGTGAAGTTTATATTGTTGCGTAATTCGAACGTTCTTAGTTGTTAGTTATGCTTAACACGTTTCGGTAGCGGTCTGGCGGCGTAATTCTGAGACGTGTCGTATTTGTATACGGTTTATATTAGTTCGTAGTACTTCAGTCTTCGACTGGTTAGTACCCTCCCCGCATATACCCGTGGTGCGTGTGGTACTGATTCTCTCACAGGTATATGGGACCTACAGTTTAACGCCGGATCCGAACGGCATAGTTGGGGAAGGTTTATACTAAGCAGGATACCTCTCGCTGGTGTGCCATTGCCTTGCGAGGGGGAACGGTCGTATCTAAATCAGATGGCCTCCGGCGGGAATTGAAGTTTATGTTAGTAATATCATCAAAATGTCTGACAGAAAAAACGAAACAGATGTCGGTCTTTCAATATAAAGAAAAAAGAAAGGCGAAAAAATTGGACAGCAACAGAAGTTGAGTGGTGGGCTGAAAAAATTTTTAGCCGATACTAGTGAAAGTGAATCTAAGCGTCCAAAAACTGATGAGAATGAAGGTCTAAACGTTGGTGCTTTAACATTAAAACAATTTGGATTTGAAGAAAGTGATAAACATTCGAAGAAAATGTATTCAACACTTCTACGAGCATATCTTCCACTTATATCGTGTAAGTACTAAGTTAAAAAAGTTTTTGAAAAATATATTTACTTTTTGCCAATTTTATTATTTCTGTCTGTATCAATTTTTAATTAAAATAATATTAAACAGTGTGACAATGTAGGGATATAAAATGTATATTTACGAGGGCAGCGAAGGTAAAATTGTACAGCCTAGTGGCGGCCCTGCATAGTTTGGGTATTGTTGCCGTCTACAATGAGAATTGTAACAATCAAACCAGTCGGAAACGATACGTTTACAAAAGACATTAAAGCAAATATGCACAGGTATGTTTCTTACAGGAGGAACAATAGGAAGAAAATTGATTAAGAAATCCAAAATGGTTTGTACAATTTGTAAAAGTATTGTAAAAAGTTATTGAAAAAGTGGATTAAAAAATTGTAAAATTTTAAAACCATTGCAAGCAAAATCATCTAACGTTTTACCAGTGGCGTGCGGTGGGTAAAACGTTTGGTGTAGCTGAGGTATATCCGATACCGTACTTCCGTCTGTACTTCATTTAAATTTCCTGCCATTGTTGCTGCTCCATCCTGCGCTGAAGAGACTAGTTTTTCACTGAAAATTCAAATTCAATCAGCAACTGGCAAATGAGCTCTGTAATAGCCTGGGGATGTCGATCACAACTTACGTCAGTAAATTCTAAAACTCTCTCTTTTACTTCTCCATCGTAAGGATACCGATAATGCAAAACTCCAGATAAGTGTGTTTTATTTGAAATATATTTCTAATTATAAAGATGACTTACCGACAAATTATAAAAGTAATTAACAGGATATTATTTAAGAAAGAAGGGATAACAGAATAATACAGAAAACTCGGTGCTTATGGCTAAAGGAAGGAGTATTCTGTGTTTCAAGTGGAATACGGAAGTGGATATTAATTACTTTGGCAAGAACAACGAAACACTCTCGAGGCGGTGAATTTAATTTCTAAAACCATTACACTTTTCTTAAATTAGGCAATATTAATTAATTTATTAATTAACAGCTGTAAAGGGTGAGCCCGTTTATGAATAACGAATTCGTGAAATATAAAATATAAAAAGCATGTTGGTATTTGAATTTGGACGAATATTTATACGTTAAGCTTACACAAAAGCTGAGATACGGAGATAATTATTTAACAAATTATTTCCAGTTTTGCAGACGCTAAAACCCAAATATTTTAAACCATTGTTAAAAGTATCATGACTCACGGCTCAGAAGTTTGAACTACTAACAAACACACAAGAACAAAATTAATCTGTATAATATTTACCTTATTTCTTCCGTCGTGTGACTTCGTGTTGCGTTCGATTTGATTAACGATGTTTCGAAACGCGTTAATCAAATCGAACGCAACACGAAGTCACACGACGGAAGAAATAAGGTAAATATTATACAGATATTGTTAATAAGTGACTTGGATACCAATTCAAACATGTCTTACAAAATTAATGACAGCAGAGATGGACTTTTGAAGACATTCGACAAGAGTATCCAGACGTTAGAAGATTAGAAATGAAGTAGTTAAAGACAGAATGGATGTAAAAAATTCAATTGTTGATTTTATCCAAACAAAAAAATTACAAAGGTATATACACACGAAAATAATGGCACAGTAAGGATCGCCAAGGAGGGTTATGGAATGGACCCCACCAGGAAGAAGGAAAAGAGGAAGACCACCTATCACCTGGATAGAAGAAATTCAGAATATATTGAGGGAACGAGAAACTGAAGAAGATCTTTGGATGTACAAGCAGCAGTGGAAGATAAGAATTCAGTCACTTCTGTAAACTTTGGTTCCGGAAAATGTGTAAACATTGTACAGCCAGAATTATAAAAATTTCCAGTTTGAATGGAACATTAAGAATGATGTTAATGACTTGTAAGCTTCATTCAGGACCTAAATGAAGTCTGTCTTTTCCCGCTAAAAACATCAGTCTGCAGTAATTAAGATAAAGTGATAATTTTAAATAAAAATAAATGTATTTTACTCTAGTCGTAAGAATGCAAAGTAATAAATGTGTTTGTTTTATAAAACTTGCTTCTTTTAAATTACTCAATTTTTTCTATCAGTTCTTTGTCTCAAGTTTTATTTACATGTTAAAAGTAATGTAATTTATAAAAAAATTATTTCCAATTTTAGTAGTTAGTACTAAGATGGAAAATTAAGAATGATATTAATGAATTGTAAGTTTACTTACAACCTTATGTTTGTTTTTGGCAGCTGAACACATGTTAGCACTAATTAAGATCATCATCATCATTTTAAAGGATTAAACCAAGGATGGTTTTTTCCGATCTCAAATAGACAAGGATTAGAGCAGGTCACTCCAGCGCTTCCTCGGACGTCCCACACCTCTCCGTCCCCTCGGCTTATAGTTCCATAGTTGTTTGGGGATGCGGCAGTCATCCATTCGGCAAAGATGTTTTCACCAATTCAGCTAATACTGGCCGATCCTGTCGAGTATACTCAGAATATTCAGTTCCTGCCGTTTATATGTGTTTCTTCTTCACAGATACACACGTATATCTGAGAGTATACCCTGCCATGTTCCTGAGAAATCTCATTTCAGCCGCTTGGATCCGACTGGCCTGGCCGTTCGTTAAAATCCAATTCTCAGAACCATAAACAAGTGTGAGAAGGGCGTGTAGGATTTTACCTTTTAGAATTTTGGGCATGTTTCTTTACTTGGAGAGTTAAGGGTTCTCTTTAGTTTGGTAAAACAGCCAGTTTATGGGAGAACACCCAGACAGAAAATCGGGCTGGACATTAAGCCTGAAGGTGGCAGCCCCACCTTACGTCTTACCCTGCAATATGCTAGTAGCATATCTATTGGGCATATTCACTACTAAATAGCCTCAAATAAAGACTAGCCGGGCGAATAAAAAGTAATTAAGATAAAGTGATAATGTTAAATAAAAGAATTGTATTTTACCCTCTGCGTAGGAATACAAAACAATAAATGGGTATATGTGATAAAATTAAAAATTTTCAATATTATTCAAGTTTTATATCACTTACTTTTTGGAGTTTCATTTACATGTGAAAAATTAATATTTTGTAATTTAATTTTGTTGTTATATACATATATTATCTCCCGCTTGGCTACTAGTCCAGATTTTTCGCAAGTTCGATTGCCTAGCACACCATAACAAGAAGGTATGTTTATCAGCGGCCAGGTCGATCCAACCTGTGGAATTGGGAGCCTGGGACAACATCTTGGGTTCATAATAGACGGATGCAGCGTAGTGCTGGCCACAACTCGTTACTTGTACATCGTACGGCTGCGAAAGGCAGTATTACTTTACTTACTTCGTAGACTGTTCAGGAGGTAAAAAAAAAGGATCATTGTTATTATTATATATTATCTTATCGGCTTATATTAGTATTATTACTGCGGCCACCCTGATTGTAGTATGGTACAGTGAGAAACAAAATACAAAACACCAATGAAATCACTAATCACCAGCTTTAAATAATCACAATAAACGTTATAATCAACTTGTACAATACTCAGAGAAAAATTTGTACACATTCAATAACAATATCAACTAATAGAGTCCCGCACAATCATAAAAAAATAACACTTCGCCACAATACTTCGAACCTTACTTGACTAAATCGCCAAGTATTAATTAATTGATTAATTAATTACTCGAATTCTTCACAGTAGAAAACCCAATGGATTTAAGGGACAACGACCAAGGCGTGCTAAATATAAAAGATTAGGATGGCTACAGCATCCGGAAGGGATGGAGGATGGATGACTACCTAAGGTTGCGTTTCGACCAATAGACTCTTTCGTATAAGAGATGAGGCAGACCGAGCGTGAGATGGAGCGATAGTCTGTGAAGACAAAACAGGCAAAATTGCCTACTCCATGAGGCGCAGAAGATGAAGAAAATGAAGTTTAAACAACAGAAAAACATTAACCTTTACGAGGGTAATAATTTTCCGTAACGTTTCTTATTAAAATTTAATCGCATATAAAGTGTTCCACTATATAATATGACTTAATAATAACAGCAGAGTTTTGTCATTACCGGTAGGAAATAAATGAAGTTGGTCTCACTTTAATAACGGCCAGTGGGCGGCTTTATAAGACAAAGCCCCCGGATAAACGTGACACAATTCTGTATCGTACGGCTGCCTGGCCAGGGCATGACCTCAGTTAACCCGTATTACTGATACGGTAATGATACGTGTGTAATGATACGTTAAAAAGTTTCAAAAGACCTTAATCCGAGTTTTATAGTTTTTAGTAAGCTTATGTTTATAAACCTGATTCCGTATGGTAAGACGATTACTGTATTACACAAACTGTCCATTTTTCCGTACAAATAGGCATTTTTCTGTAATGAAAAAAAACGAATAAAAGTGCCTCATTTTATGTCAACAAAAAATAAAAATTTACATGTGTAATTTTAAAATTACAAGCAGAATGATCACTGTTGCACACCACTATATAAAAATTATCCCGATTAGCGCTTTCAAGCTTCACAGCTCATCGTCAGATCGGAACAGACAGAAATTATGTGAAAACCAACCCTTCACCCATCTCACCCCACCCTGCTCACACACAACAAGCTATAAATTAATGTCCCTTCCCCACCCCCTAAACCCTGTCCCACCATCTGTACACTTACATATTTTTCTAGGAAATTCCTTGTGTTTCAGTGTTGTGTGTGTGTGTGTGTGTGTGTGTGTGCGCGCGCGCGCGCGCATCCTTTTAAACTTACCCTCTTCCTCTCCACACACGTGGGTCAGTCACACACCCTTATTTTAAACCATCCAATTAGTACTATGCAATATAATTCTTAATCTTATCTATCTGTCCTCTATCATTTACTTCTTAATTATGTTATAAAATATTTCTTCATTATCAAATTTAATTTTAATATTAATTAAATTGTCTAACCCTTTTTCTCTTTCTTTCAATATTTCTAACTCCTCTCTAAGCTTCCTTTTAACTGTGTTATTTACTACAATTTCGTATTCTTCCAAAGGATTAACAAACTTTTGGTTGTCTTCTACGAAATGTCTTGCATATAACGAATTGGTTGTTCTATTACCTTCTCCACGTTTGTGGTCAGACAACCTGCATACAAATTTTCGTTCTGTCTCACCTAGGTACACTTTGTTGCAGTCTTTACATTTTAATTTATAAATTCCGCTTTTCTGTAATACTGGAATTTTTTCTATATTCTTATTCCTTATCTTATCAAATAGGTAGCGTTTCACATTTTTTAATAGTTATATCTACTCCGTATTTATTAAAACATTTTATAATTTTTCTAGTATGTGAACCGTGGTTATAATCACAAAAACAGAATTATCACTGTTGCACATCATTATAGAAAAATTATTCCGATTAGCGCTTTCAAGCTTCACAGCTCATCGTCAGATCGGAAATAACAATCTCGTACATATTTTTTAATTTTAACTTGCGCGTATTTCGGAATGACATTATTAGCCAGACATTGTTTACTGAAGAATATTTTACTTAAGATCCTCTTCAATTTAACTTTCAACTTAAGATATTTAAAGTCTTTACTTACCTTATTGTTGTCGTTTATTACCTCTTTGTTGTCGTTCATTACCTGTTGTCGATTTCACATCTTATTAGAAATTTTAATTAAGAAAGTTGTGTTGGTGGTTATAATCACAAACAGAATCATCACTGTTGTAAACCACTATAGAAAAATTATTCCGATTAGCGCTTTCAAGCTTCAGAGCTCATCGTCAGATCGGAAATAACAATCTGATATCTGTTATTGTTATTTCCGATCTGACGATGAGCTGTGAATCTTGAAAGCGCTAATCGGAATAATTTTTGTATAGTAGTGTGAAACGGTATTAATTCTCTTTAAAAATTGTTAGATCTTCAATTGGACTGCTCATTAACAACGTTTTAAGTTCGTGTGACTAATATTTGTATATTTATAATGCTTAAAATCAAATGAAACTAATTAAATCGTTTAATTGTTCTATGACGGACATGTTATTGTAAAAAAATGCATTCATTATTTGCAACTAACTACCATTTTCATTAATTCTACATCAAGTTAATGTAAAATTCATTATCGTTGTTTTTTGAAAAGTAATTCATTATCAATGATCACGTGTTGGTTAAATACTATTATATAAAACTTAATAATGATTCCCATAAAATTACATCGTTCCATTGGAAACTACATCATCAAATGAGGTATAGTCAATTGGATAAGTTACTAATTTTAGAAAAAATATAATTTTTAGTCTTTTCTCAATTCAAATCTAATGTACATTTTTATAATCGCATATACAGATTTACTTAATTAAACATTGTCTTAAGACAGTTGATTATAATCAGTTTGGATTTTTTAACGTTAGGAGTACGGGTTTTGAGAGAAGCGAAACGATTATCAAATAGTCAATGTTTGTTATGTTACAAGTTGGAGGGAATATTTTGTGGAATACAGATGTTTGTTTGAGATCAAATTAAGATGAGGAAATGGACCGTGTGTGTCACTTCAAAAATCTATCAGAACGTCTTATGCATAAAAACATAAAAAGCTGGGAGATAGATAGTATTACTTGAAAACAACGTAGCATTAGGATGCAATTTTTTATTGACGACTTCTTGGGTACTTGGTGAATCCTATTGTTACGACGGTCTACTCGATCGTCGTAGGTACAGTGGAAAGAAAATAAGTACAAGACACCAATTAAGTCACTAATCACACCTTTAATTGTTACAGTAAAACAGTTCGTAATTAACAACACAGTCTCTACAACAAATCAAGTGAAAATTGTTCACACGCAATAAAATGTCCACTAATATTAAAACGCAATTGTATTACAATATATTACACCGTCCGATTATAAAACGCAACACTTCACTAATAACTACTTGAACGGACACAGTAATAACTCGAACCGCTCTGGAAATATATCGCAGATGTACTAAACTGAACGTCGTTGAGTACCGGTATTTATAGCTAGTCGAATATCTAGACGATTCCTAATTGCGTCTTAGCGTCCGTATGAATTACGTAATTAACTGCGGCCTTGACACAGTCCGCACGGCTGGCGGCATCCAGAACTCTCTCGTAAATGCGTCTACAAGCACGTACGCCA
Source organism: Magicicada septendecula (assembly GCA_034769895.1). Classification (NCBI taxonomy): domain Eukaryota; kingdom Metazoa; phylum Arthropoda; class Insecta; order Hemiptera; family Cicadidae; genus Magicicada; species Magicicada septendecula. Next base: position 1,420,248,918 of record CM068367.1, on the reverse strand, counting down.
CACGCTTACATTCTGGATCCCTCTGGAACGTTCGATAAACACGTAGATTGTTCTGTGACGTCGTAACAATATTAATACAAAGGTTTTTAAAATGTGAAACGTACCAAGTGTTTATATATTTTAAGAACCTTTGTATTAGGATGCAATATGCATCAAAACTTATGTGCTTATGAAAGCAGAGTTATTAAGAAGATATTGAATGCAAAGCCAGAAAGTAAAAGAAAAGCTGGAAGGCGAAGGCAACAATTGGGATGGAGGGACGGGGTGACTCAGGACATTAGTTCTCTTGGAATTACTAGCTGCAAGAATATGGCTATGAACAGAGAAGATTGGCAAAATCTTCTGAAGAAGTCCAGTGTCTACAAAGAGGTGCCAATGCTGCTGCTGTTGCTGCTGCTGATGATGATACATCGACACTTTTTTGATGATATATGATGATGATTTAGCTAAAAAAGTTTGAAACCTGCGTGTCTAAAGTTGTGATTATTGTTAGGTATGTTATATTGTTCATGTTAGATAAGCAAAAGAAGCCTCGGGTATGCTGCACGCGTTACGAAAGCAATTAGAAACACAAGATAAATAATTTCTGATTGTTTATTGTTTACTAAACGTATATAAGCTATATTAAACTTCTGGTTGTTTATTGTTTACTAAACGTGTATGGGCTATATGATTATATAAATTGACTTCACACTAAAAAACCTCTATATCTCTATAAATTGTTGAAGTGTTTTCAGTGAACGTAACCTTAACGACGAAAGGAAAATTAAATTATTTTTATGAAGAAATGGTAGATTTTATTGAACAATGGGATCTGTAGCGTAACCCCTTCGTAGTGGTAAATAAAAAAAAAAAAATTGTTTGAAATATCTTTCAGGAGAGCATACAATTTTGGTTATCATGTAACTTGATACAGGTTATAAATATCTTAACTGCAGATGTATTATATTCGACATTGAAGATCATATAGCCTGTGCTACCAATTTAAATGAATTAGTGATATTATCAGAATTTTATCTCTACCGGTAGACAATAAATACGCTGGATCTGCCTTTAATATTGCCATTGGGCAGTTTTATGAAATTAAAATGACTTTCAGGAGAGCACAAAATTTTGCTTATCATCTAAATTGATATACGCTGTAAAGTCTTGACTGTATAGATGTATCATATTCCACATTGAAAGTCATATTCTGTGCTACAAATTTATGTGAATTAGTGATATCAGATTTTTATCTTTACCGGTAGACATGAAATAAGTCGAGTCTGCGTTTAATTTCGCCAGCGGAGAGTTTATGAGATTATACTCCGCTAAACGTGACATGTTTATACATTATACGGCTCTGGTCATCGCGTGACCTCGCCTGACCGATACAAATAGTATGATCTGAAATAAGAAAAGGAGTGGAGGAGAAAATGAAACAAGGAAAGGAGGATCTCAATGTAGCTCACATAACTGGTACACAGTAGTCCTGAAAACTGTTGTGTAAGTTAAATAATATAACTTAAAAAAACTTTTATTATAAGTTAAACTATATTATAAATTAAAAAAATTCAAAATATTCGTGGCCCTATTACTTACATTCAATGATCGGTTCGGATTAATAGTTAAGTGAAGAAAGTTTTATTTTTAAATTTTGGAATCGTATCTTTGTTTTTATTGGTTAAAGTATAGGGCATATAACACCTACTCATGTATTTGCCATATGATTTTTTTTGAAATTATATACAACCGCTCATGGTAGTTAATATTCTGACTACATTCTCTGATTTCGTTGTCCATGACGTGTCCGTTACTTAACTGAATATAATTATTTCACTACGACTCGGAACACAAAACTTTTTATGGGTAAAAACGTAAAAATTTTACCTTATAACCTGAACCGGTTTTCACTTTTAAAAAGCTTCTTCAGAGGTTGCCGCTGGTAGCGCTGTCCGTCTTGTTGTTGGCGACGAAATCGATTTTCGAAAGATCGATGTTGTGTGTGTGGGGTGTGATATGTTCGAATAATGCGTGTGATTTGAATTGCGTCTGTTCGTTTAGGATGTCGTTTTTATTTGTTTTCGTGTGTTTGTATATTTCCAGTTGTTCTAGAGTGTCTAGTTTTCTAGAGTGATTATCACTATAATATTGACGACTCGGAACACAAAGTTTTTTATAAGTAAAAACGTAAAGTTTTACCTTACAGCCTAAACCGGCTTTCACCTATAGAAGGCTTCATCAGAGGCTGTCGTTAGTAGCGCTGCTCGTCATGTTGTTGGCGACGAGAAAGTGTTTCGAAAGATTGAAGCTGTGTGTGTGTGGTGAGATGTGTTCGAATAATGCGTGTATATTTCCAGTTGTTCTAGAGTGTCTAGTTTTCGGCCTTTTGTGTGTACGTGTAGAATGTTCATGTTATTGTCGATGTTTTTCTATGTGTGGTTTGCTTCAATGAGGTGGTTTGCAAAGGTGGATTCTGTAGTGGTGTGGAGTGCCTTTGTGTGTTCAATGTATCTCTGTTTGAAGCTACGTCCTGTCTGGCCTATGTAGAATTTATTGCAATTTGAACAATTTAGCTTATATACACCGGGTAGATCGAATTTGTTTTGTGCTTTGGGCATGCGTTTTGATAGTGTGTGTTCTGTTTTGTTAGTAGTTTTGTAAGCGATTCTATATTATGCTTTTTTGAATTCGTGGGCAATTTTTTCGGTTTGTTTGTTGATGTATGTTAGTGTTATGAATTTGTTGTTTTCTATCTTTGTCTGTTGTTTGTTTTGTGTAGGAGTTTACTGAGTCGTCAATATTATAGTGATATTTAACAATTAAAGAATTCTTGGATTTCGTTGTCCATGACGTGTCCGGCCTTTTGTGTGTACGTGTAGAATGTTCATGTTATTGTCGATGTTTTTCTATGTGTGGTTTGCTTCAATGAGGTGGTTTGCAAAGGTGGATTCTGTAGTGGTGTGGAGTGCTTTTGTGTGTTCAATGTATCTCTGTTTGAAGCTACGTCCTGTCTGGCCTATGTAGAATTTATTGCAATTTGAACAATTTAGCTTATATACACCGGGTAGATCGAATTTGTTTTGTGCTTTGGGCATGCGTTTTGATAGTGTGTGTTCTGTTTTGTTAGTAGTTTTGTAGGCGATTCTGTATCCTGCTTTTTTGAATTCGTGGGCAATTTTTTCTGTTTGTTTGTTGATGTATGTTAGTGTTATGAATTTGTTGTTTTCTATCTTTGTCTGTTGTTTGTTTTGTGTAGGAGTTTACTGAGTCGTCAATATTATAGTGATATTTAACAATTAAAGAATTCTTGGATTTCGTTGTCCATGACGTGTCCGGCCTTTTGTGTGTACGTGTAGAATGTTCATGTTATTGTCGATGTTTTTCTATGTGTGGTTTGCTTCAATGAGGCGGTTTGCAAAGGTGGATTCTGTAGTGGAGTGGAGTGCCTTTGTGTGTTCAATGTATCTTTGTAGGCCAAATTCTACATAGGCCAGACTGGACGTAGCTTCAAACAAAGATACATTATATACTATCACTCATGGTAGTTAATACGCCGTGGTCTAATGCTGCCGCTTGAAACAGACGTTTCTCCCCCCCCTTCGCCGTTCTTACCCCCGTCGACAATGTAGGCCGTAGTCAGTGTTACGACTTGTAAGGCAACAACTTGTAGCATTAGACCACGCACTAATAGCTCAGCGAATAGTTAGTTGGGGCCGGCCGTGACAGCCTAAGGTACCAGATAGACTATATATTACGTAAACATAATTGTTGCTGTTTTGGTAACAACAACAAGGGTCATTCAATAAGTAAACAGATAAACAGTTGTAGAAAAGAAACTAATTGTAGCAGCTGATCGAAACTTTCAGGAGTGTTACCTGGCAACGTCGTTGTGAGTTTTGATCAGCTGTTCAATAATATATTGCAGCTACAATATTTACGATGTCCTCTGTAAATATTACGGATACAGTTTTATTTACGATGGCGTGTCCTCTTGAGGACAGTACTTTTGAAGAACAGCGTTCTGTTATAAGATTTTGCATTTGGAACCACTATAACCACTAACTTGGATTCACTATTTTGAACCTGAGTCAAAGCGACAAAGCATGGAGTGGAAGCATTTCAGTTCACCCGCCAAAAAGTAATTCAAAACCCAGCCATCGGCTGGTAAGTAAGGTGATGTTAACCATCTTTTGGAGCTCCCAAGGCCCAATTTTCTTTGATCACCTACAAGACCAGCGTACCATCAATAGTCAGTACTATTCTGACATGATTGTGAACAAAGTTAAGCCCGAATTGAAGAAGAAATGTCCGGGATGGCAGAGGAAAGGTGTGATTCTTCTTCACGATAATGCCCGCCCACACACGGCAAAACTGACACTCGAACAATAAAAAAGTAGGTTGGGAGATCTTGCCTCATCCCCCTTATAGCCTTCACCTTGCACCATCTGACTTTTTCTTGTTAGACCCACTCAAGGAGACTTTGCTTGGTGTCAAGTTCAACAACAATGAAGAAGTGAAGGAAAAAGTCCAAAACTGGCTTCGACATCATGGTAAAGAATTCTTTGATGAGGGAAAAAAGCTTGTAAAGAGATGGGACAAGTGCATAGACGTTGCTGGAGATTACGTTGAAAAGTAAAAAAAAATTTATTGATTGAATAAAAAGTGTTTGCTCCACAGCTGTTTGTTTGTTTACTTATTGAATGACCCTTGTATATCTGATGTTACACTCCATCATTTACGTTACGTTTTCATAACGTTTCGTCACGTTTTCCTTATAATTAACGTTCAGGTGAACAGATTTTCAAACAGGATACGCTTACACGGCCGGTGTCAATATTTGCAAAGTTAATAAACAACGGTCTGTTAGGCCGTGATCGGTTGCTGTAAATTCTCGACAACGTCGGCAGCAATTCCTCCCCCCCCTCATGGACCTTCTTCAGGCCGGAAAAAGCGGCCACATAGTGTTATGAAAACAGTTACAACAGATCTTAAGACGATCGATACTCCACACTTTTTCACTGTTGTGCTGTGTCTTTTACCCGAAAGAAGTGTAGAGTGTCGTTCGGCCTAAGATCTGTCGTAACTGTTTTCGTGATAATATATCGCTTTTTGTGGCCTGAAGAAGGTCCCCGAAGGGGGAAACGAAACTTTGCCGTCGATGTCGTGAATTTATAGCAACCCGTCACGGCCTAACAGCCCGGCACTTAATCAGTTTGAATTTTATTTTATTTTGAATATTTAAGAAATGTTCGCTTCTACGTTTTACAAAAATTTACTTTTATCTACTGTATGTATATTTTATTGTTTTATAACGTTTTTCTATGAGGGTAATTTAATAATTAAAGAGACAAATCGCTGTAAAGGAAAAACGGTTGATAGGAGTATTACGATAGTTTTACAACAGTATATTGGCATCCCTGTGATGGGTTCCGATCAGCTGTTTGACTAGAATTGTTTTGTATGTAATCCAGTGGTTGATTTCTAAAATTATAGGTGCCGGAACGCATCAATTCAAAAGTTGTAAAGACACAAATATACTTATATTTTATTTTAGCGTATAAGTTTACATCAGGTTACTACAAAGGAGGTTTACATTTTTAAAGCCTCATAAAATTTCTAACATACGTATAAAATTGTATCTAAAGAGGTAATAATGCTTACTGATATTTCTAAAAAGCTTCATCGTCAGGTTAGCCGCACGACAGTCAAAAACAGTCAAAAACATGTCAATCATGATGGCGTCATCCCGGAGCCTCAATCAAACTCTAAGTGATGGTTTCGGTGGTTCGGACATTTAAAAAAGTTTCCATAGTTTCATCATTGTGTCGTCATATTGTTTGTTTCTTTATCTATCCTTATTCTTTGGCCACTACTGTATGATGGCCAGAAATCAGCCTTCTCACATTCCCTTCAAGATATTGCTGTTGATTCAATAGCATATCTCAATGTAGAAAGACTCTTCGGAAAAATTCTGGAATGCACATATTCTCGGAAGCTTCGAATCAGTTGCCTTTCATGTAGATTTAATTTTGAAGCAAGTTTTTTTATTTCATTTTATCCGTAGGTTATTGGGACATTTTTTGGACGATAGTAGTTAAGGTAAAGATTACTGCTGGTGCTTGATTTTGACAAATGTTTAGTTTTGTAGTGGGGCTGATGTGGGGCACAATTTAAAAAGTTGTAGTAAATTTTTTTAATAATTATTTTTTTATTTACATATATTTTTTTTCGGTAATTTATTTTTGGATCCAAGAGGTTCCGGAGTGCCGTTCCGGTGCGTTCCCCCTGAAATCAAGCCCTGATGTAATCTCAAATTTTCATTTAAAAATGGTGACCCCTCTTGAAGTTTCGGAATTAGTTGAACAACTTGCAGTGAGCAGCTTATGTTTTCTGAAGGTAACCACCCGTCTAAAATGTACTCTCGTATAACTAAACACTACAGAAAAAACTGTAAGTGGACACAACAGTTAAAAATAGTCAGTGACTGACGAACACCATTCTGGACGTCCAGTAGAGAGTTCAACTTTTTTGAGATCTTTTAGAGTCTCAGTGGACACGAAACAATACATACTACTGTGACATGCTTATCTATAAAGTAAAATCAATGATTCGAAAACTTTCTGGATTTCTGCGCAAAGGCGTAATTCTCATTCATGATAACGCCCGTACGCACACAGCTTTTAATTAGCGCGTGAAGCCATCAATAAACTGGCTTAGGAGACTGGCGCTGCGCACGAAAGCCACCACCTATTTTTTTTCCTTAGGTCTGTATTGACCTATGCGGCACCTGCTTGGTGGTCACTTATCTACGCCACCAACAGGCGTAGGCTGGAAAGTTTCCAGTCCAGAACTCTCCGTTCCTTGTCGGGATCTCCTTGGTTTGTAAGGAATAGTGTTATTCGAGGAGGTCTTCGAGTTGCTACTCTCTCTGACCTTGTCTGGTCGTTAGCTGCAACTCTCTTTGCTGGAGCTGAGATCTCTTCCTTCCCTTACCTACGGACCATCAACACCACGCAACCGCTTCCCCCTGTCCGGCTCAAACGCCCTCGGGCGATTCTTGATGACCCGCCATAAACTTAAAATAAAATAAATAAATTTTACCACCTGACCCTGACCCAGAGTTTATCTGCTAAGCTGTCCTTCCTCCCATCCTTGTACACCAACCGCGCGCGCTGTTTGTCACTGCTGTGCGCTATCACTGGCACGGAGGCTCTCTGCCTCGCGGAGAGCGACCGACGCCTCATGGCGTCTGTTCGCTGGACTGGGAACGAGTGACATCTGTCACCCGAATCCGTTCACTCGGCAGTGCCCAACGATCAGCTAAACTAAAAATAAATAAAGAAATCTTTCTCCTCCGCCTTCTCAGTTAACTGGCTGGCGGTTGTCCTTTCCAGTTTTAGGCACCCGTCTACTGAACCAGAACTACATTTATCAACAAGCATCCATTGGGCTCGACCCAGGTGCTGCAATCATCCACCGGGTGCAATGACGCCCCGCTACTACAATCGTATATGCTGCATGCTTGGGAGACTCTACCTCACCCTCTCTTCAGTCTAGGCTTACCTCCACACCTCATTTTCATTTATTTGGTACGACCTAGTAAGCTTTAAGTTCTGCAACGTTTTACGACAATGACCAGGCCAAAGAAAGTGTCATAGAATGGTTCCGACATCAACATAAAGATTTAGTTGCATAATAAAGTAGACATAATACAGCTTAATCATAGTTATTAATGTTGTATTAATGTTGCAGCGAATTATGCTGGAAAACTAAACGAGTTGCCATACTGATTAAATAAACCGTTCATCCTCTACAACTATATGGCTTTTAATTACTGAAAGAATAATAAAGTAGACATAATACAGCTTAATCATAGTTATTAATGTTGTATTAATGTTGCAGCGAATTATGCTGGAAAACTAAACGAGTTGCCATACTGATTAAATAAACCGTTCATCCTCTACAACTATATGGCTTTTAATTACTGAAAGACCCTCATATGAACTCAAAATGTTATTCAGCCACTCGCCTGACATTCGTTCAAACTGTTTAACCGATATTAGCAGATAACGTTTTACCCAACACTGCTTTATAAAAAAATTTCCAACAGCGTCTTCTGAAAGAAGACTACTAAGTGATAACGAACAATGCTCATCCACTTTTTCCTTTTGTGGCCCTTTCGGTACGTATGATCGATGGTGGATATGGTAATCTTATTGTGAATGACTACGCGTATCGTGTTCTCATTAGGCAAATTCAAGTTTCTGTATTCACAGCACAATAGCCAGATCCAGACAGCGGCTAGTTGAGGTATACAAGGAACTGAATAAAAAATCCGCTGGAATGGGACTCAACGTAAATATCAGCAAAATTAAATACATGCTGATTTCTGGGCCAGAAAAGAGAAACAATCTGTACAATTTTTGCGTAGAGGATAATATTGATTTGATGCAGTTAATAAGTTTAGATATCTGGGTAACATGACAGACAATGAAGGGTCTATGAACACGACAGTACGTGGCTGGGAACAAATGGGAAATATTATGAAAACAGGCTATTTTGGAATCTGGAAAAACATCTTTTAATACAGGAACAAGATGGTCCACTGTTGAAAACGCAACATTATGCTCCGCGAAAAAAGTTTCTAATCTTATTTCAGCTGTCTTATCTTTGTCAACATGTATGGATTTATCGCTCTTTTTCGAAAAACAAGCAACAACAGTTCTATTACTTTGCACTGATTTAACATTTTTAATGTGTTTAACTCGAGAAGCATGTTTTTCAAGTTCACTTTTACCGCAAGTAACAATCACGTTACGCGCTTTACAATTTGTATTGTCACTTTCAACGGCCTGCAACCACCCTTTAAATTTGTCAATTTCTAGCCAAGAGTCTTGGAAAGTTTTGGTATGTTTTTCCGGATCTAATTCACTGCACCCAAACTTAATTTTTTCGAACTCGAAGGACCGCAATCTAACATTCCTGAATATGTATAAAACAAGCAACTCAAAAACAATTATTGGAAATCAGATCACACTCGTACCCAAGAGCTCGAAGTCAAAGCTACAACAACCAACGGCTAATGACTGACACTGACTGAACAAATTAAACTGTGCTACTCTAAAGGTTAACGTGTTGCTTGCCTTTGCTTCCCTTGCATTCTCAGAAGCCACTCAGATAACAGACACCGTTAATTACTTCCGTGAAATGTTTATCTTTACTTTAGCGGCATGTATCAATCGTACCCATAGTGCATGTGTATCATTCCTGTACAAGCAAAGCTGTTGTGTCTTAATCGTTGCTCAATTGATGTTATACGGCATCATAGAAGGCTCATGCTATACACTTATGTGAGGCAATTTTAGAATAGTTCTTGCTTTTTTATAAAACAAACATGTAAACTATTGAAAAGGTGATTTTAGTGTGTATGAAATTTTATTTTTTTAAATTAGGAGGGTATTTTATATTACCTACATATTAATTAGTCATTTTTTAACCTTCACGTCTTTTTTCTTAATTTTCGTTCGTGCTATTTGCCTCAGTACTTTGTCAATCTGAATTTTAGAAGTCGTCAAAATCGGCGATACAATAAAAAAACTCAGTTTGAGAAGCAAACTCATTAGTCGCAACACAAAAATAAAAATATATAAGACACTTATCAGACCGACTGTAACTTATGGAGGCGAGACATGGAAATTGACGGAAAAGGAACATGGAACACTAAGAAGGTTTGAATGAAAGATCGTAAGCCATGTTTATGTCTCGGTTAAAGGAGATGACGAATGGGGAATAAGAAATAACCAGGGGATCAATGAGCTATTGAATCATGAGGATGTTGTAAGATTCATAAAGGCTCAACGAATACAATGGCTTGATCACGTAGAGCTGATAGATGATCAACGTGTGCCAAAGAAAGTCCTGAGGGCGCAAGTCTGTAAAAGCAGGAAGAGGGTCCGACCCAGGATAAGATACTTGCATGATGTGTTGGAAGACCTTAGAAGAACGGATGCGAGAGGTTACGCTGAGGTGGCAATGGATATAACAGTTTGGAGAAGATTGGTATTGGAAGCGAGGGCTTACGTTGGACTGTAGTGCTAAGGAAGAATTATTCACAGCAACCGTTTATTCACAGATTATTATTAGACGGACAAAAAAAAAAAGCGCCCACAAATAAATGTAGATACGGTATATTGTATAGCTGACTTTTCAGTCTGCTTCAAAGTGTAGGCAGAGTATTAATCAAATTCATTAACAATTTTGCAATTCATGAGCGTTGAGAAGCCGGCTGTAATTTGTTAACATAATTTATCGTTGTCAACTTTTCTCTCTTCTGTTTACAGTATGAATATTCAACGAAACTGGCGGTGTCAAGTAATTAATAATTTAAAACACAACCACAGCCAAACACAGCAGATTTATAATGATGTTAGTAAAATAATAATAATTATTATAATAATAATAATAATATTTTTTACGAGGGTGACTGTGGAAAACGTATGTTCGCTGCAGGAGGGTCCGCACTCCTACGGTGCGTGGGACTCGCACCCACCAAAACCACAACAAACCCTGTTGTCCACGGCATGGATCCACCTCGGGACTCAGCTTTCGCAATACTTCAAGGTGGTGCCATTTGTAATTTGTCATGTGGACGTACATCTGTTTTAACCCTTCAGCGGTTCCACGTTACCTGTTTCCTGCTATTCTGTCAGCGGCCCTAGCAAGATCATCTTCGGCTTCCTTCTTTTGCCTTAGTTCCTTCTCTATGTAAGCTGCTACCTGCTCCCAATAATGTTCGCTCTCCAACATTATTCCGATAATATTTTCAGGTGAGATCTGTCCCACTACATTTTCCAGTGATTGCCTCTCTTCTTTCCATCTATCACAGGTGAAAAACGTGTGATTCACATCGTCCAATTCTTGTTTGCAGAAAATGCAATCTGGTCTGTCTACTTTCCCCATCATATATAGGTAAGCCCGGAACAGGCCGTGGCCAGTTAGAAACTGTGTTAAGAAATAATTAATCTCGCCATGTTTGCGATCAGTCCACTCAGCTAACTGTTTTATGAGCCTAGCGGTCCATCTTCCCTTCGTGTCACTGGTCCAAAACTACTATTACTACTACTACTACTACTACTACTACTACTACTACTACTACTACTACCACTACTACTACCACTACTACTACTACTACTACTACTACTACTACTACTACTACTACTACTACTACTACTACTACTACTACTAATAATAATAATAATAATAATAATAATAATAATAATAATAATAATAATAATAAACTGTTTCATTGGCAATAAGCTGTGTATTGGAGTCACGATTTTCATCTTCCTCTTTTTTCCTTCTATGTAACCCTCAATAATTATTGTTTTATCAAATTCTCGTGACGCATAATACGGCCAACTAGTTCAACACTTTGCTTCACAACATTTGGTCAAACACTTCTTGTTTCTTCAACTGTAGTCTCAGAATCTCATCACTACTAACCTTGTCGATCCATCTTACTTTCAGTAACTTCCTATAACACCACATTTCCAGTGCTTCAAGACTTCTGCTGCTTTCCTCTGTTCCAAATCTCCACGTCTCGCATCCATAAAGAACTATACTCCATATCTAACTTTTCAGGAACCTCTTTCTTCTTTCCAGAACTATTTCTGTAGCAGTTGGTAATTTCTGTTTGCAGTTAAATGCAACTTTAGCTTGTCCGATCCTACTCAAAATCCCTCTTTTACTTCTTCCGTCTCCTGCGACTTTACTAACTAAGTAGGTGAACTCTCTTTAACTTATCTCTATCTTTAACCCATTCAGCAAAATTTACTGATACTAGACTGTCCGCGTTTACTACAGACCATCACATTAGTTTTATCATCATTATCATTGCGGGTTCGTGTATTTTGGCGGTCTTATTACGTCCTTGGATATCTACTGCATCATAATGGGCGTTTTCACACTTACCGACACGACACCGACCGACATCGACCCTACAACGACACCGACACGATATCGAGAAGGTACTTTCACACTCAAGACGACAGATGTCGACATTATCGGCCGTGGTGAGTGTAGTTGATTATACAAATGGCTGAATTCAACTGAAGGCTGTATTTAATATATTTGTTATATTTAAGACGGAGAAGACGAAAAGTAGATAGGAAATATTGGGTTCATCCGATTATTAAAGTTCGCTATGTAGAAGGCGCATACTACACTTTATTTGATAAGCTGGTTTTAGATGCTAACAAGTTTTTCAAATTTATTTTTATTTCCTTCATCTGTCTTGTCCCACAAACAAGGCTTCGTCTCAACGAGTTCAATCAACGTCACTATGTCATACTTAAAAGTAGTCATTTCACAAAATATTCAACTACTGACCTAAGTTAATGCGCTAGGCAGAGTGAACTGTCGGTGACTACACAGCGCCGACCAAGATGGGAGAGCTGCTGCCCGCCGACACAGACCCGATACCGACATGTCGGTGAGTGTGAAACGGTTCCATAACATTTCTTTACTTTTTGTACCCACCGATATCGTGTCGATGTCGTACCGGCTAGTGCGAAAGCGCCCAAACACCACGTCTCTCTCTTTCCATTCCATACAAATTAATTTATACTGGAGGCCTTTACTTGATGAAAATCCATTATATTAAAGAATTAAAGAAAACTAAACTTGTTTTCGTGATTTTCACTCGCCAATTTATTTAAAAAATAATATACCACGACAGCTGTTTCGGCACACAGTGCCTTCTTCAGATGGTAAGAGCTGACTAATTACTTACAATAAAACATCACATAAAGCCAGTGCTATTAAAACGATAATCGACTCAAGTTCGAACAATAAACAATACACATTACATATACACAACTATATACAAATTAGAAAAGAACATACATTTACTTATATAATTTCAAATTTAAAAGCGGAGAGCTATTTAAATCAGTTTGGTTATTCAAAAGCAAACCTAAATCTTTACGCTTATTAATTTCGAGGGCCTCAAGTAAATCAAGTTTTTTACCTTTTTCCAATACATGTAAAATTTTAAAGTTATCATTAAAATTATGATCTTTTTCCGACAAATGATTCGCATAATTAGATTTACCATCCTGATATCTCAAACTGTAATTGTGATCGTACATTCTTTTTGAAAACGATCTTCCAGACTGGCCAATATAAATTTTGTCACAAGACCCACACGATAACTCATATACTCCTGACTTTTGGAGTTTCTCTACTTTACTCTTATTGTTCTTAATATATCTACCAAGAGAAGATTTCGTCCTAAAAGCTATATTTACATGTTTTTGAGCAAAGTATTTACCAATTGGCTATGGGTAACCCTCTCAGCCCCTTGGCTTCTGAAATATTTATGGATTATTTAGAAACCAAAATAAGAGCTCATCCATATTTTAAATTGTTCATGTTTTGGTACAGATATGTGGATGATGTGTTGGCAATCTTTCTTGGTACGCGTAGGCAATTACAGAATTTTCTTAATTTTATTAATGATTTACATAGAAACATAACCTTTACAATAGAAATTGAAGTAAATGATAGTATTAACTTTTTAGATCTTTCAATTACAAAACAAAATAATAAAGTAAATTTTAGCATTTTCCATAAACCTACGCATACGAATATGGTTATACACAACACGTCTGCACATCCATACTCACACAAGTTAGCAGCTTTTCATAGTTATGTTCATAGACTTATTAGTATCCCACTTTTAGATTCAGATTTTCAAAAAGAACTTAACATTATAAAACAAATAGCAGTTAACAACGGTTATCAGTCAAGTCTAATAGATCAGTTGTTGAATAAAAAACTATATTTACAAACATTAAGATTGGTGTATCCTATTCCAACACATAAGGAAAAGTTCCACACACTTAATTACATAGGTACTGTATCGGATAAAATTGGTAAGTACTTTGCTCAAAAACATGTAAATATAGCTTTTAGGACGAAATCTTCTCTTGGTAGATATATTAAGAACAATAAGAGTAAAGTAGAGAAACTCCAAAAGTCAGGAGTATATGAGTTATCGTGTGGGTCTTGTGACAAAATTTATATTGGCCAGTCTGGAAGATCGTTTTCAAAAAGAATGTACGATCACAATTACAGTTTGAGATATCAGGATGGTAAATCTAATTATGCGAATCATTTGTCGGAAAAAGATCATAATTTTAATGATAACTTTAAAATTTTACATGTATTGGAAAAAGGTAAAAAACTTGATTTACTTGAGGCCCTCGAAATTAATAAGCGTAAAGATTTAGGTTTGCTTTTGAATAACCAAACTGATTTAAATAGCTCTCCGCTTTTAAATTTGAAATTATATAAGTAGATGTATGTTCTTTTCTAATTTGTATATAGTTGTGTATATGTAATGTGTATTGTTTATTGTTCGAACTTGAGTCGATTATCGTTTTAATAGCACTGGCTTTATGTGATGTTTTATTGTAAGCAACTAGTCAGCTTTTACCATCTGAAGAAGGCACTGTGTGCCGAAACAGCTGTCGTGGTATATTATTTTTTAAATAAATTGACGAGTGAAAATCACGAAAACAAGTTTAGTTTTCTTTAATTCTTCCATACAGATTACCTGTTACATCACTTCTTCCTTTTTTGTGGTTTCCATTTTCATAGTTTAAGGTAGTGGTTCCCAAACGTTTTAGGTCATGGAGCACTTTTCAGTAGAAAAGTTCATCACGGAGCACTAATTTTCACCTAGCACTTATATGACCATACTATTTGAGGATAGAAGGTAAACATTCAGAATTTAAAACTTTAGACATATGAAACAGGCTTTATTAGTTTGTTTTTATTACAAAAAAATATTTTCAACTCTAATTTCACCACATACATTACAAAACAAACAAACAAAAAACGTATTAAGGCAACACGTTTTAAAACGAACTAAAAGCAAGTATTGTAAATACATAATGTATCCTCATAGATCTGGTACATAAAACCATTTTTAATGTTGCAAAACCAAAAATGCTACTTGGGACCGTAAAAGAACTATTCTAATGAGAGGGATGAGACTGAATTGATTTACATAACTTAGCTATATCTGGTTGAATTTGGCACAGCTGGAGTCGAATATCTTAAGTCACATTTTTAAGTCCTGGTCATTTCTTTAATCTTCCAATTTCTTCAAGGAGCACTAGGAGATGTTTCGCGGAGCACAGTTTGGGAACCGCTGGTTTAAGGTAACGTGCACCAACTGCATTTCTTCAACAACGTTGATCAGAAATTCGCTTACTTCTGTCGGTTCCCAAATATGTTTGTTTCTCAGTCTGCTTGATAAATTGCTTTTCAAACTCTTCTTCAAATGGCAACAAACTAGAACTACAGCGTTGTTGGAATTATTATTCTTAACCGGAATGTTAGGCCGCGGTCGCCAGTTGTCGTTATCGGCAAACGTTTCGGTTCCAATATCAGTGAAGGCAAACACACAGTCTCTACCTCATAGCTGAGGTGAACTGGAGGACACTGTGCCGATATACACATTGATGGTGACATCCGATGGCGATAACGTTTCTCAATCTGCCTCATCTCTGAGGAACGTTTGGGAATAACAACAGCTGTGGACCGCGACCCAACAGCCCGGCTGATAATACTTTCAACACCGTTGGAGCCGCGGTCGTAAAAGCTTTTAAGAACTTGCGTAGTCCTGCAGCAGTTTTGTAATTCTTCGTAACAATGTCATTGTCAAAGTGTCCGACCTTCATGTAATTGTACCGTCTAAAAATGATTTAATTAAGAAAGTTGTGTTAGTGGTTATAATCACAAACAGAATTATCACTGTTGCACACCACTGTAGAAAAATTATTCCGATTAGCGCTTTCAAGCTTCACAGCTCATCGTCCGGTCGGAAATAACAACAACAGAACAAAACAAACTCTTCACAACCCCACCCGCCCCACTATCCACACACACCCCCGCAAACAATCTATAAGTTAAATGTCCCTTCCCAACCTCCGAGTCCTGTCACCCCGTCTGTACAGTTACATATTTTTCTAGCACATTCCGTGTGTATGTGTGTGTTTATGTGTGTGTGTATGTGTACATTCTTTTCAAAACCTAACGTTGTAAAACCTTTTTCATTCACATTTTTGGGCGCGGTCACTCACCATTATTTAAAAAACATCCATATATGCAATTTAATTCTTAATGTTATCTATCCGACCTCTACCTCTTATTTCTTAATTATATTATAAAATATTTCTTCATTACCAAAATTAGTTTTAGTATTTATTAAATTATCTAACTCCTCCCTAAGCTTTCTTTCAACTGTGTTATTCATTAGTTTTAAAATAAAAAATTTTTAAATTTACTACTAATTTAAAATTGTTGTTACTACTTTTCAAAAATGATTTAAAAATTCTGTCTGTTATTTTTGAAATAATTTTGTCAAATATTTTATAAGATATAAAATAAAGTGTCTTTCTGTCGTTGGTTAGACGTTTCGTAAGCTTCTGTTCGTGCAGAATAATAGTGATACTTATGGATACGTTATCTATCCTCATGATAGATTCAGATACTTAGAAGCACCACCAGATCATCAAAACAAGATGGGACCATGGTGTTTGTTATATACACTTTAAACTTGAAGTTTGTACACTTTACGATTGAGATGTGAATTGGTGATTGCATTGCTTGTCTGTTACGGGTAGCAAATTGATCGCACGTAGAAACAACGAACGCTGATTTGGTTTACGGAAAACAATTTTATAAAAACATTCAACCGTGTTTAGTCTTTATTGTTAAACAAACACAGCAGGAAATGTAATGGAAAATGAATATTGCACAGCAGATTTTACAAATGTAATTTCTGTTCTTATAAAAGGTATTCACGATACTGATTGAAGACTCGCTGGACACTTGGCGAAACGGATTACTATAAAGGTTTTAAAAAAACACAGACACTTGCTAGTTTCACAGCTAATAATCATTTGAAACAGTAAATTATTATCACTATCAAGTGTTTGTGTTTTTAAAACGTTTGTAAGAGGTATTTTTTCGGGATTTATTTTCCATTAAGTATTAATCTTTTTTAAATGTTTCCACATAACAGTAAAACACTATTTTATCAAACGTTTCAGCAATATTGTTTTTAGTTACTAAGTTATTTAGATTTGTAAAATATTAAATTTACCTTCATACCTTATTAAATGTTTCTACATATATTATAATAGACAAATGCTCTTAATAGTAAATATCTCATTATTGGATCTGTTTAGACAAATATGAAAAAAAAAATGGTTTCAGATTTTACAATTTTAATCTTCTACTTTCATTCCTGTATAAAATGGCATATAAACTGTACAACCAAAGCTTTCTACATATAATATTATTTCTAACTCTTTTTGTTACAGTCCGTTTCTTGATTTATATAATATATTTATTATTTATATTGAAATTACCTCAAGGTATTTTATTTTCCTTACTAGGAACATGTTTCGAGAGCTATTGACCTCATCTTCAGCCTTCGCGATTCTGCTTCTAGTGAAGTACCTATGTGTTGGTCTGTCAAAATACTAATACACACACCACAAGCACACACAAAAATACCACTTTGAGATACCAGAAACCAACAGGAGACCACAATGGCGACAGACCAACACATAGGTACTTCACTAGAAGCAGAATCGCGAAGGCTGAAGATGAGAGCACAATAGCTCTCGAAACATGTTCCTAGTAAGGAAAATAAAATATCTTGAGGTAATTTCAATATAAATAGTAAATATATTATATAATATTATATATGTGTGCCATGCTACAAATTAACCCACTAAAACTATAAAACGTAAACTAATTGATAAACTAATGATTTGGAAGAAACTGAGCCTGTTATGTTAAGAACTAAAGATAGTGAAGTGATCAAAGCTGTTAAAAAGGAAGAAAGGTTAAAGTGTAATTAAAGCTTAGAGTATGGTAAGACATCGACCTCAGATTCATTAAACTTACGTATGAAATGTAGTAACAACGAGTTGTAAGCATTAAAATTCAATTATTAGCAATTACTAATTAATGTGGTTATAAAAACGCAATGAAAATGCAATCACTAAAAGGTGTAGCAGGATTTTAACTTAAATTACTTTACTTGTACCAAAAAACAAAATCACTTGTGTTTCTCACATTGATAAGGATTTTAACTAAATCACAAATTTAGTAAACTTTATTTCCGAAAACTGTTGCAACTACTTACAGCTGTCCACTGTTATTATACTTCTCTCTACATATGTACAGAAGCGTTAAAATATTGCTTGCTAAAACATTAATTTTTCTACTAGTAATGTTGTACAAACCACTATGTTATCTTTGGTATTGACGAGCGCTTTCGGCAGTCAAGCCTTCTTCAGGTCATTTACCAACGTCATAATTACCAAGGCCATTTAGGTTGGTAAATGACCTGAAGATGGCTTGACTGCCGAAAGCGCTCGTCAATACCAATGACAACATAGTGGTTTGTACAAAATTACTAGTAGAAATATTTGAGACCACTAACACTCCAATACGACAATAAAGTAAAACATTAATGTTAGCATTATACCGCTCTATCCGTTATAGTTCTATCTTTGAAAGCAAAATATTACGAAGAATCCTGGGACCAGTTAATGACGTACACGGCTGGAGAATAAGATATAACTTTGAATTGTATCAAATGTATAAAAAACCACCGCTAACACAATACACAAAACTACAGTGTCTAAGGTGGGCTGGTCATGTAGCCAGGATGGGGGAAGACAGAATACCACGAAGATTATTGAATACCAGAATCCACGGAAAATGACCAGTGGGAAGACCGAGGAGAAGACGGGAGGACGCGGTGGATGAGGATGGGAAAGAAATACTGAAAGTGCGTTCCTGGAGGAGGATGGCTACCGACAGAAGAGAATGGTGGAGGGAACATTGAAGGGGGCCAGAGCCCAACAAGGGTTCTACTGCCATAGAGAGGAGAACCGTTATACTTCACATATTAGTAATATTAGTATGATAAACGTTTTCACACTTTACGAGGCGAACCTGTTTGCAGTAATTTACTATTGCCCATCCTAACAAACCACTTAAAAGTCACCTTTGAATGTTGTATAGAAGAATCGATGGGAATAAGTTATTATTACCAAGTTAAACTTACAGGAGGATTGGAATAGAAATTTTATAAATTAACTCGAAATTTGTTTGCATTGTAAACTTGAAATGCAGAATTTAATGAAATTTTACATTGTAGACTATCGTTAAAAATTATTTTTTTTTACAAATACTATCAACTAACATATTATTAGCGTAAACAAGGTTTGTACTTTAATACATTTACAATAATAATAATAATGGCTCCCATGTACACCACCGAAGTAGCTTAGGAGGAGGCAGGGTAGGCTGCCTTATGTGAGCCGTACGGCATACAAGGAAGGCAGTGTGGCCAGCACTACGCTTCAGCCACCCATTATTATCCCCAGAATATTATCCCAGGTACTAATTTTCAACAGGCTGAGTCGACCTGGGGGCTGAAAAACGCACCTTGATTTTATGGTGCGGGCCCGGGATTTGAAACCCGGGACCTCTAGATTAGTAGCCAAGTGCCATCTGGTCTACTGAGCTACCTTAACTAATGTCAGTAGTTAATATTGTAACTAACATTTACAATATTAGTTAAAAACAAAATATAGAAAATGCCAATAGGTATCTTTTCATTGAAATAAGTCAGCAAACATGAACATTGTTAAAACTGTCAACAAAATTACACAATTGCGAATTGAAAGAAACAATTTTTTTTATAATATTTTAATTTTAAATAATGTTATTTAACAGCTGAATTTCAAATTTTAGAATAGGGTTTTAATTTTACATTTACATTCATATTATTTTCACTTTTCATATTATTTTACTTAAATTTTATGATTATCACAACGTAAATGTTAAATTAATTGATTTATGAATTTAAAAAAGTAAAAAATCCGTGTTTGTAATATTAAATAATTTCAGTAAAACAATGAACATTCAATATTAAATGAAACTAATCAATTTATTTCGTTATTTATTATTATTTCAAGGCGGATATTAATTAACATCAATACTCTGAAAAAACGCTTTGATAGGTTGTTAATTAAACATTTTATAGACAAGTGGCCTAAAACTCACAGTCTATTTACTCTCTCGTAATATTATACCAATACTAGGTTTAATTTTCCAACATAAAATATTCCAAAACAATATTAAATTTTCCAGTTTTAATTAATGTTTTTTCTACTCAATTTTTACCAAACGTAAACACACTACGAAAAAAATTATTATTTAAAATGTACCGTTAACTTTCAATTAGGCCGTAGATGAAAATTTTATTTTCACGTTGTTATGTGGGCAATAAAAAGACAGTAATGCATTACAGTATACAGCAGCTACGTGCAAAGAAATATGACAGCAATAAATCCAGCTGAGCAACGTAACTGATTGGCCGCGGGCCTGTGAATTGCAACAACTAACTATTTAGACAGCCGCTGTTGATTAATTGTTCACTATAATTTACATTTATGCCTGTACATATGTAAAGCTCTCGTCGAATGTGAAGAGGTGTATCAGCTGGTGAACGCATCAACCTTACCACTGCTTTCTGAAGTGGCCTTACTGAATCACAAGCCTCGTTGTTTGTCTTTATGAATCTAAACGTAATGGCGAAGAGCATCAAATAATTCGCTGATGTAGTATAAAACTGCTGTATATATGGTCTGGAGATGGGTTCGTGTTTATCTTGTCTTTGATCGTTTTACTTGAATTTATTTCTTTTCGTAAATGAGGGTGTACAATGCTACATGAGAATTCTTCTTCTGTATTCAAAACTGTCTATGAGAGGTTTCAGCTAAATATTCATCATTTTATTCGTCTTGTTTGGTTGTCTTCTAATTCCTTCCATTTTTGATGTCAACAATCATTTAAACCCTTATTCCTCTTCGTCATTTCTTTCCTTCCAACCTTTCACTCTATGATCGTTAACTGTAGACAATTTCTACGCAATATATGCCCAATTAAGATGTTTATTTTATAACTTTCAGCAGTTTTTCTCCTATTATTGTCAGGACTTTATCGTTTTTCATTCTAAAACGTCACAATACCTTAACCATTCTTTGCCACAACCGAGTTTTGAAACTCTTCAGATATCTTGTTGTCTTCTTCCTTTCTTCTCTATAGTCCATGTTTGTATGCAATATATGCAACTTATGCAATACATGCAATATGCATTTTGAAAGACACGTTCAAAATAAAAGATTTAACAAAGCTTTTTCTTACTTCAATTAGAATTCATCTTGCTCTCAGTAATGCCTTTACAATTTCTAAAGCTCTTTTCCATAGATATCCAACGTCTGACGTATGCCATTTATATTTTGTAGATTAAATATATTATACTGTAAGTATGGACGTTATTCTCAAATAATTCTGCAATATTAAAATCTCAGGAAGTAAATTTTATTACAATATTAGTGTACAAATTGGAGACCAATATTGAAAGTATTGTTACGACATCACAGAACAATCTACGTGTTTGTCAAATGTGCCAGAAGAATCTCGATGTAACGCGTGTGGCGTACGTGCTTGTCGACGCATTTTTGAGAGGTTTCTCGAAGGCGCCAGCCGCGCGGACTGTGTCAAGGCCGCAGTTAATTACGTAGTTTACACGAGCGCTAAGACGCAATTAGGAACATTCTGGTATGTGAGCGCAGGTATAAATACATGGCGGCAGCGGCCTTAAGAGTCACTACAGCTGCGATATATTTACAGTTCGGTTCGAGAGTTATTCTCGGGCGATATTATTATTATTATTAAAGCGTTCAAGTAGTTATTAGTTAAGTGTTATGTTTTATAATCGGACGGTAATTGTAATACAATTGTGTTTAATTTTAGAGGACATTTTATTGCGTGTGAACAATTTTTATTTGTTTTGTTGTAGAGACTGTGTTGTTAATTACGAACTGTTAACTGTGGAAATTGAAGCCGGTAATTAGTGACTTAATTGGTGTCTTGTACTTATTTTGTTTCCACTGTACCTACGACGATCGAGTAGGCCGTTGTAACAGTGGTGTCAGAACTGGGATAAAACGGTTAACAGTGAAAACAGTGGATCCTTTTTTCAAGACGAGTGTAATTCGTAATTAATCGGTAAACAATGGATGCCAGTCAGATGATGGAAAATTTACAGTCGCTGCTGTTACAGACGGAGAAACGACAGGATGAGAAACGCAGACAGGAGGCGGAAGAGACAAAAGAAGAACTCCGACAGGAAAGAGAGGAACTTAAGCGTGAAACAGAAGACATCAAAGCATTAATACAGGAGCAGAAACAGATGCAAGAACATAGTACCGCAGAATTGGGTCTCCTACGAGGTGAGCTTAATAAACAAGTTACTAAAATATCGGAGGTACAAGAATCAGTGATATTAAAAATAGCTGAAGTAGAAAAATCTGTCTCGAGTGTTGAAGAATCGATGTCTACAAAAATATCTGACGTAGGAGAACCCATGTCAAATAAAATAGCTGATGTAGAAAAATCTGTCTTGACTGTGGAAGAAACTATGTCAACAAAAATATCTGCAGTAGAAAACTCAATAGCAAACATAAGAGAACAAATTAAAAGTGAAGTTGAGCAGTGCCTGAAGTTACAACCAAAACAACTTTGTGAGCAGACTGTACGAGTGATAAAGACAGAAAAAGACACAGATAATAAGTCAATAGAGAAGGTCACCTCGCCTGCGGTTGGGACAGTTCATGTCAAGGCCCCAACCTTTGATGGAAGCACGCACTGGGCGACGTATTTACGCCAATTCGAAGCTGCTGCATGCGCAAATAATCGGACAGAGAAAGACAAGGCAGTCTCACTCGTTCTCTCATTAAAAGGACCTGCGGCAGAACTACTACAGAAAGTGCCACCTGACAACCAGAACATCTACGCCGAGTTGATAAAAGCACTAGAATTACGCTACGGTGATAAACATTTGCGAGAGGTGTACTAAGCTCAGTTGAGAACAAGACGACAACGTTCCGGGGAGAGTCTTCAAGAGTTTGAAGCAAGTATTGACAGATTGATTAGATTGGCCTAGCCTGAAGCACCAGAAGACTTCCGAATAAGGTTTGCGGTGCAGACATGAAGAGTGGAAAAATATAATGTGTCTAGTGACAAAAAAACCGAAACTTAGTTTTTTACAATTTAGTGTGATATGAAGCAGGCCAAATAACATATATAATGTGCCAAGTGACAGGGGCTCTGCAAGTAGTTCAAAAAAATTCCAATAGGTCGAGTGTTTCCCAATATAGTGGGGTATGTACGCTATGTATATAACCTAACCTAACCTAACCTAACCTAACTTCACAAACAGCTGTTTGTGGTCTGTAGCCAGATTGTTCGTAAACGTGTATTGGTGTAAATAAGTGAATCAAGTTTTTTAGACTGTTTTAGTCGTTTTAATAGTAATTGATTTAACTGATTATGAGTGCAAATAATGGAAAGCCTAAAAGACGAAAGAACGGTGAAGGATCGTGGCAGAATGCCCGTAAAAAGATTAGAACTTCTGGTGAGGCCTATACTACGAAAACTAACAAACAAGTGATGGCAAAAACACCACCATCAAAGACCAAAAGTTTTTTGTTTTTTATTATAAAGTGAATGTTTTTAATGTAGTCTAAGGCCCAATAAAAGTTTGTTCGTCATTAGTCAGATTAGGTTCAATGACAACGTATTTGAGGTTAGGCTTTTGAGTTAGGTTATAGAAAAATAGGCCTAGGCCAAACTAGGCTATTAATGAATATTAATTACTACACTTTCACATGTGAAACTTTGTTTATTTTGCTCGTACGACGTTTCAGCGTGATGTTCGGCTTCCTCAGCGCGGTATGATACTGAATGTCTGGAACTTGTAACGGTTTTTTTATAGTTGGTATGTTGCGTGGGGGGGTTTGGAGGTGGAAGGGGGTTGGCGCGTGATTCTGAAGTATTGTATGTTTTGTGTATTATTGTGTCAAAGAGAGAGTGTGATTTAAAGTGTACTTGGTCGTTAAGTATGTTGTTTGGTTGTATTGTGTAGTGTTTGTATATTTCGTATTGTTCTGCGGTGTTAAGTTATCGACTTTTAGGTAAGTAGTGTAGGATCTCAAGATTGTTTTTTATGTTAGTGTAGCTGTGGTTTTTTTGTCTGTATGTGTGTGGCGAACGTATGTGTATGTTGTTATTGGATAAAGCTTTTACGTGTTCAGAAAATCTTGAAGAAAAAGATCTTTCCGTCTGGCCTATATAAATTGCTGTGAAAGAAGAGGATGAACATTCAAAATAACATAGGCTATTAATTTTTGGAAACTTAATGAAGAGTTGGAATAGTGCAATGGGCTGAGTGACTATCTGTCATTTTGATAGTCACATTACAATTTTGTATTTATTTCAGGTTCTTTGCAAATGCAAATATCAGTGCAAGCAAATACATCACGAACACAAGACAAAACTGTTTGTAGATTTTTACAAAATAGAAGACAGTTCAAAGCAAAATACTTTTCTTATGGGACTCATTAACCTTTTACGAATTAACCGTCGGCGGAAAGGTGTTAATCCAAATGAAAGCCACAAGCAAACATCTGTGTTTTTCACTGTTCCGGATGGCCTAGGGAATGTCGTTAAAGAAGGTAAAAAAAAACTTTCATGGACGTATTTGCGATTATCAAAAGGCGCATTGAAACCCTGATTAAACATATGAAGTATGATGAAATGACTTAAAAGGAAAATAGAGGCAACAAGAGGAATAACAAAAAGTACACAGAAGAAGATGTACAGCGTACCGTTGATCATATGTAAACTCATTTCCCAGACATGAAAGGCACTATTCAAGAGCCAAAAACGAAAAAGATTATTTGAGTTCTGATTTAAATAAAAACAGACTGCACATAGCTTTTAATCAAGAACATGAAGGCAAAAAAGTTACATGTAAATATTTTTGCGAAATTTTTATAACCAAATTCCCAAAACTATCATTACATCAACCACGAACTGACACATGCAACACTTGTGATCTTCTACAACATGCTACGAGTAGGAGCAATCCCACTGACTTGCAAGCAAAAACTCGCCTTGAGCTGCATCACCGTAAGGCAGAAAAGGTAAAAAAAGACCATGGATGAAGACCACAAAATTTCATAAATGCCAACAAGTGATAGCTGTAGGCCTACATTAAGTATGGACCTACAGCAAGTTTTTTCACTCCCGACTCTGACACACAGTAAAATGTATTATTCTGGACAGCTGAGTGTATACAACTTCGGTGTCCATGTATACAACTTCGGTGTCCATGTATAAACTTCGGTGTCCATGTATACAACTTCGGTGTCCATGTAGGAGACAATAATAATGTGTATACATTAATGTGGCATGAAGGGATAAGGGGTAGAGAGGGAAATGAAATTGTATCAGCTCTGTTAAAAGTATTGCATTGCAACATTACTCACAAGCGAAAGTTGAAGTTTTGGAGCGACAATTGCAGTGGCCAAAACAAGAATAAAATGTTATTATTTTTGTGGTTTTATCTAATTGCAGAAGGGAAAATCGTTGAGGTAGAGCAAAAGTTCCTCGTTTCACGCCACTCATTTTTGAGTTGTGACCATGACTTTGCTCAAATAGAAAAAAGAAAACGGAAGCCTCATTGTGAGGTGCCTTTGGATCTAGTAAGAGTAATCGTGTCTGCCAGGCTCGACCATCCTTATTTAGCAACTATAATGCAAAATGATGACTTTTATGATTTTAAAACTGCAGCTGAAAGTGCCCTTAGTACTAAGAATGTAAAAATATCAGAGGTTCAATGGATAAAAATAACAAAAAACAAGCCTGGAAAAGTAATGACACGGAAACGCTTCAATGAGGTGGAAGACTGGAAGGAAGTCCGGGTGTTCAAGAAAGGCGTTAATGAAGCCAACATTGCGTCGTTCCTTGCTCCCCTGCAATGCACTAGCTGACCTACCGATGACAAAAAGAGAGACTTAAGGGAAACGTTAGATTATTTAAAAGATGAGAGTAAGGGTTTTATGAAGACTTGCTAAATTGAAAAACAAAGCTTTGCTCACAATAGTACTTACAAAGAGCCGTCCGTGTTATAATTTTAGTTATTCTAGTGGTATTTGGATAAGGTAACTTATATCTATAAGGAATAATTTTATTAAATTTGTCCTTGAAACAATATTATATTTCATGACACAAAGCCCAAAACATGAGGAAATATTGTTGCACATATGTCAGTATATCACATAATGTGTATTGCACATAACCCGTTTTACTTTTTAAAACTTTGAAAAACTCACTGTATTTGTTAACTCAGTAAAAGAGAAAAAAATTTTAATTTTTTAATGTAAACTTGTATGTTCTATGTTACAAAAATAAAATTGTGATGTTTTAAATCATTTAACTATGTTTTATTAAAACACCCGAAATATCTCGAAACCTCACATTTGTCACTTGGCTCATTATATTTTTCCACACTTCATTTATTGACGGCATCGGAGATTATGAACTTCAGCAAGTGTTACGAATGGCAAGACACCGAAATAGCTCAGAAGCTCTTGTTCACGCCCTACAGTTTGAAGCCGCCAAGTCAGCGTCCCGTTAAATTAATGGGTTTGTGTCATCACATTGCCATTACGATGGGTGCAGAAATCAATGTTGTCAGACAAACAATTCAAAAGTTCAAGAGAGTCACAACGATTTGAAAAATACAGAAGACCGAAATGTTACAACTGTGGAAAACGTGGTCATCTACAGGTAGACTGTTGGGAGAAGAAGATACCGAGAGAAGAGAGTGATCTCACCAATTGGAGAAGTAAAGCCCCAGAACAGCAAACAGTTTCCACGCTACATAAGACCAGTGGAAACTTGATTGTTAATGGATTTGCGGAAGGTAAACCAACATCATTTACAGTTAACATGGGCACAACAGTGTCCATTTTGCGCCCTGACTTAGTCAGCAACCGCCAGCCTCTAATTAGCTCTTGTACAATACACACTGTAACTGGAAGTCCCGTCGAGATGCTAGGAAACGTAGACGTACGTGTACGCCTGGGTCTTCTCGAGTTTAGCCACCAAATGCTCGTTGCAGACATTGTCGATGAAGTGATTCTTGGCACGGACATTATGAATGCCTACGGATTCGTTGTGGACTTAAGAGAGAACGTCCTGAAGGTTGACCAAGAGAAGATAAAGCTATGCATGGCTAAAATGACAGGGTCTACCAGCCATTCGATTAAGCGAGTGGCATTAGTCCAAGAAAAAGTCAACAGGTCTGGGCAAGAGGAATCCTTCCTATTGCAAGTGGAAATGGAGGAAGAACTAGGAGATAAAATACAAATAAGTGTAATGACAAAAGAAGTGATTGGAAGCCAACTATGGGTGTCGAGACAAAACTCTTGCTTGTTCCTGAGCTGATAGAAGCGCCCGAGGGCAAAGTGGCTGAAGATGAGGTTACAAAAGAGGTTGTTGACGAGAACCAAACAAGCGTGGATCAGCCAGTGGTGTTTAGGTCATCAGTACATGACGCAACGGGAGTGATTCCAGCAAAATTAGTGGCTGAGCGGAAGACTCGCATTCCTGGCAACGTGATGTTCGAATCACACGAGACTGAATTCGAAGAACGGGAGAATTATCTTTCGCAAGGACGTCCACCTAGATCGCCTGGTCGAGTATTTCTTCAGAGACGGTTTGCCAGTTCGGGGCGAACAGGCTTAAGGAGGGGGCTCTGTTACGACATCACAGAACAATCTACGTGTTTGTCGAATGTGCCAGAAGAATCTCGATGTAACGCGTGTGGCGTACATGATTGTCGACGCATTTTCGAGAGGTTTCTCGAAGGCGGCAGCCGCGCGGACTGTATCAAGGCCGCAGTTAATTACGTAGTTCACACGAGCGCTAACACGCAATTAGGAACATTCCGGTATGTGAGCGCAGGTATAAATACATGGCGGCAGCGGCCTTAAACCCCCTACACACTATCGGACCAGACCACCGGTCCGTCGGGACAAAACGCAGTTTGGTCGTGGGTTCGAAGATGTGTTCGCGTGTAGGCGTGTCCGCGGACAAAATCTGTCGTGACGGACGGTCGGGAGGTTCGATGGAAAAACCATCGGACCGCGGACCGTCCCCACCCTTTTCAGTCTGGTCGTGGAATGTGTAGCGTTGTCGCCGAACTTCCCTTGTTGTTGCCAAACCTTCGCTGTTTATGCTTCTGTTTCTTGTTGCGTTGCTAGCTGCGCACGTTTCTGGAAACATAGCTGATAAAAGTTGTGGTGATATAGCAGCACTGAATTTCATGTCCTCATATGATCTCCCAGTAGCTAAATAACGAAGTGTCACAATTAGCCTCTCTTCTGCACTCACGGATTCCCTGAAGACCATATTTCTTCTTTGAATATATGGTTTCACCAATTCTAGTAAATTGATGAAACATTCCTCTGCCATCCGTAAAAAATTATGAAAATCGTTTGAGTTCAGTTCTTTAAGTAAGTTTGCATGGGTGAATGTTTTCCGTTTATGAAACAAGTTCTTTGCCCACATTTTTCTCTTCTTTCGACACTTGTCATCACTAGTTGCTACCAAAGCACTCAAAGCTACACCGAATTTTTGCATTTTTGAAAGATACGGAGCCATAGCGCGACACCCTTTCCTTCACAAGATCAAACATTCGACTAGTCAGATAAAATAGGTTCCTGTCTGAAGTTGGTCCGGTCCGAAGGTGTGTAGCCTTGACCCGACCACAGACGGTCTGGCTGTTTGATCGTGTCTGGTGGTTCGGTCCGATAATGTGTAGGCGGCTTTAAGAGTCAGTACAGCTACGATATATTTACAGTTCGGTTCGAGAGTTATTCTCGGGCGAGAATACTGTGCGCGTTCAAGTGGTTATTAGTTAAGTGTTGTGTTTTATAATCGGACGGTAATTGTAATACAATTGTGTTTAATTTTAGAGGACAGTTTATTGCGTGTGAACAATTTTTATTTGATTTGTTGTAGAGACTGTGTTGTTAATTACGAACTGTTAACTGTGGAAATTAAAGCTGGTAATTAGTGACTTAATTGGAGTCTTGTATTTATTTTGTTTCCACTGTACCTACGACGATCGAGTAGCCCGTAGTAACAGTATATTTCAATATAATACTATATTTTATTATAAACAAAGGAATTGAGACTCGGAAACTGCCAAGTACGCGTCTGACATCTAATAATTACTTTTCAAGGAATAAAACTTTCCTTTTACGCTAAGCCATTGACCGTAACAGTCACCAGCCTAGCCTTTTTTAATTTTACGCCCCTTACACTAAACTCTGGAAACCTTATTAGCAAAGAAAATACTAATTTAGTTTTTAGTTTTAGGAATTTTTAGTTTTATTAAAGACCTCTGTTTATATTTTGTGAGATTACAAATTCGTGCTGCATATATAGCCAGTATAAATATTATGAAAGGTGTTGAGATATTTGTATCAGACTTAACCGCTGACCCGCTAACGACTACTCAATGTTTATATGAACTTCTTTTTGGAACGTCAATACAGAGATGCTGCTGTTGACCTATTTGAAGTCGCCGTGTCACTGGTTTATAACGCTGTTTTTTTAACATTATAACTCTGGTTTACATTGTCTTTGGCATTAACTTTGACATGTTGACTTTTTCGTTATTTTGTTCTTATAAACAATCAGTGTCAAAAATGTCTTGTTAACAAAGAAACTTTGATCTCAGTGGATATGGAATGTTAGGGCTAATCTTCTTCTTCTTCTTCTTCTTCTTCTTCTTCTTCTTCTTCTTCTTCTTCTTCTTCTTCTTCTTCTTCTTCTTCTTCTTCTTCTTCTTCTTCTTCTTCTTCTTCTTCTTCTTCTTCTTCTTCTTCTTCTTCTTCTTCTTCTTCTTCTTCTTCTTCCAATTATCTTTTACCGCAAGGTGTAGAGGTTTAGCAATGGTCTCTCCACCGTGGTCTCTGCATGGCAAGGGCCTTGGCTTCGTTCCACTGCACTCCCAGCCCCTGCAGAAAGGACCTCACATTGTCCTCCCAAGTCATTCTTCTCCGGCCCCTTTATCTTCCCCTAGCCATTCTTGCCTCAAACAGTTGTTTTGGAAGTCTGTCCCATTCCATCCTTTGAACGTGGCCAAACCAAAGCAACATTGCTTTCTTAATTTGATCTTTCAAAAGTAATGTTTTAACACACGCTCTTATAGTAGTATTTTTGACTCTATGTCTTCTTGACTTTCTTCAACCTTCCTAAGGTATCTCATGTCCATAGCTTGGAGGGAGTTTAGATGCTTCTCAGTTAGAGCCCAGGTTTCAGCCCCACAAGTAAGAACTATAACATACGTTTTTTTAAAAATGGTCATTTTAACTTTCTTCAAAATTTCTGCCTTTAATATTTTGTATTGATATTTTAAATATATTCACGTTTAAGTTACGTACAGATTTATTCCGAATTCAGTAAGTTTTATAAACTATTAAAATATACTTTATCTAATTTAGAGTTATAAATTTGTCATTAAAATTAAGATGAATAACCTGACGTATAAGTATAAAGCTTTCACGTAATATTAACTGTTATTTATTATCCAACAGCACTTCACAAAACTCTTTTATTTCAACAACTTGTGCTGATACAAGAGGAGACTCAACTGCCAACGGACAATGCACATCCGCTTTGCTCCTTTGTCACTCTCTGTCTCCTTATACTGACACAAATTATACACGATCGATGGTGAGTGCACTGAACTTTGTTGTTGTGACGATACTTCTCTCCGTATACTGTTTAATGTTAGCCACGGTCTAATCTACGGCCTTCGGTCTAATTTTATTCCACGGCCTAACAGAAAGTGAAATCTAGGCGGTATTTTCCAATAAATCAATTTATATTAAATAAAGACGAGTTTTCTAGTGTTTGTAGAATTGAAAATTTAATTATTTTTAATGCCTTTATATTTACACTTATCATTACTTCCTCTTATGTGATGGCAGTCGTCGATGGCATTACCGAAACCTCTGTTTTGTTGAAAACAATGGGTCACGGGCAAACAGCCCGGGAATGAATTTTAACAACATAAGGGTACGATTCTTTCGTTGCCTTGTGTTTCAAAGCACGTAGGAGAGTTCCTGTTATCTGGATAAATTTATTAATTACAAAACTTCCTGTAGCTATAAAAAATGCCGTCATTTATAATTATATTGAACGGAATTATGTGAGGTTTCACACCAAACATAATGTCATGTCCTGCGATAGAACTCAACTCTACACAATAAAAACATATCACCATTTTACCGTTACCGATAGGCATTAAATACAGCATAGTGGGTCTGGCGTTTAATATCGCCGGCAGACAGCTTTATGTGATTAAGCTCCGCTGAACGTGACATGGTTTTATATCCTGGCCCAGCCATGAACTCAGCTGATCGATATTATATGGTTGCAAGTGTTTGATGTGCAGTTTCTTTGTTTTTCCAGAAAGAAACATTTATTATACTTTTATTGGTATCTGAAATGCTCGTGGCTATACGTAACTCGATTTCTCGTAGAATATGGTTTACCACGTGAAACCTGGATTCCTTATTTAATGCCACTAAATAATATGATTAAATCGTATTAGTATTTTATCGTTACTGGCAGGCTTTAAAAATGATGGGAAACCCCTTTACTATACCGCAAGGCAGCTTTATTAGATTAAGCATCGTCAAACATGGCTCGATTCTGTAATGCTGGTCCGAATCTGAGCTCGTGGTACCAATGTTAATAATAAATGTATAACTAAAAATAACTTGCCTACAAGCTAAAAATAGTCAAGAATATTTAATACAGAACTTATTGATGCCTGTATATCACGTCCAGAAACAGTTACAATTTGATTGTAAATTTCTATTAAACAAGTATTGGTGTTAATTTTAGTAGCTGTTTAAGTATAGTGCTCGAATGCTAAGTAAGAATTTCCTTTCTACTTTTGACTCATACACAACATTGTTGCAAAGTAATGTACAGAAACGGGTAATGTAATTCTAAGCTAATAGTAAATCAACAATATGGGTAATCAGATAACACCATAGGAGGATGTTTTAAATAATGCGAAGAATTGTAAATCGCCAGGAATTGATGGTACAAGTAGTGAGCATATAAGATATTCAAGACAAAAAGTGAAACAAACATTATTAAAAGGTTACTCATATGTATTTAATGTAAGAGATATTTTGATATAAAAAGTATTTCGACGAAACCGAAACATCGAAACATGATAATGTTTTTCTTTAAAAATAAGATTTCTAGACTGTGGGGAATCGAAAGTGTGGAAAAAATATAGTGTTAACATCACCTGGAGCATTACATTTTTCGATGGCGTTACACGTTCTGCATCACGCATTTTGTGGAATGACCCCCAGCCTAAAAACGTTAGCATGTTAAAAATATATAATTTGTGCTAACACAATAAACATATCGTTCAAGAAAACTTAACAGCATTAGCAGATACAATTTCAACACAAGGAGATTGACACAATTATAATATAAGAATAGAATAAAAATTTACCTCTTTTATCCGTCTAGTGGCTTTTCCTTTTTTATATTTCACTACGCGTTTCTGGAAATATGTCCTATCTTCTGGTGTAATTCCTCCCGCGGTGTTGTTGGTGCGCACCACGGTAACATTATTAGCGCGTGTGTTTCTTTTCGTATATTTTATATTTACTTACGGCATGAAATAAATTATAAGTATTTTTTTTATTATCTGACGAACTTTACTGACGGATTACACCTGATGATGAGTCACATGTCCAGAAACGCGTAATGAAATATAAAAAAAGGAAAAGCCACTAGACGAATAAAAGAGGTAAATTTTATTCTATTCATAAAGCTTTTTGTCTTAGTCATTACATAAAATTTAAGATAATCTTGTACAGATAGATGTAAAAGAAATGTCTAATGCACAATATACAATGTACCGAATTAATTACTGA
This sequence comes from Magicicada septendecula, assembly GCA_034769895.1. Taxonomy (NCBI): domain Eukaryota; kingdom Metazoa; phylum Arthropoda; class Insecta; order Hemiptera; family Cicadidae; genus Magicicada; species Magicicada septendecula. The sequence continues at coordinate 1,420,215,940 of CM068367.1, read as the reverse complement.
TCTAAGTTATGCATCCAATATGGCTTAGAGAAAGTGTAGACAAACATTATAAACAGGAGATTTAACATCTTCTTCTTCTTCTCCTCTTCAAGGGTTAGGTTATATATAGCTGTTCCGACACCCATCTCATCCTCGGACGACTCACGTATCTTCTACCAATTGCTTTATAGTTCAGTGCCCCTTTCGGCAATCGATCCTCTGGCATCCTTTGCAGATAATCCCACCATTGTCTTCTGTGAAATTGAAATTATTTCATTTATGTCCTTTACTTCGAGTTTTAACCTGAGATATTCATTTCTTATTCTATCTTGCAATGTATAATTTAAAGCATTTTAAAGAAACTGCATTTCAACACTTTGAATCTTGCCGCTTTCGTTTTTTGTCATGACACACGCTTCACTTGCATGAATCAACGTAGGAATTGCAATTGTCTTATAAAATTTAAACCTTGTGCTGTTTTGTTTTATTTTTAAGATTTCTATGAATTGTGCTGCAAATATTCCTTATTTTATTTATCTTCTCTTTCATATCATATTCAGATTTATAGCTTACTGCACAGCCGAGATATTTGAAACGGCTTACTTGTTCTAACGTGCTGTTGTTTATAACTATCTTTGTCCTCACTGGATATTTGACTTTAACAGGAAACACAGCGTTCTTGCCTAACTCCCTTATTTATGGAGATTCAGTATGGTAGACAAATAGTTTTCTAGTCTGACGGTCGAACACGGAAAATTAAAAAGTTCCATAAATCCTTTAATAAAAGGGAAACCCGCAGCAACCGTTACATAAATATGTTTTGAATATTTAAATTATATAGTTTCTCAAAAAATACATTTAGCGTTAATCGAATTTATTTGCAGATTTGCAATTCATAAGCGCCAAAACATCAGCTGCAACTTGTTAACTTACTGTTGTCAGGCTCCCTCTCTTCTGTTTAAAATACGAATATTCAATAAAAGATGACAGTGTTAAGCATTAATAATTTAAAACATAGAGAGAAGCATGATTAAAAAGGTTACTAATTAAATTTTCAGTATCTAATTCTGGAATACTGTAAGAAAGCTTACAGACTGGCGACAATAGGCAGGAGACATCTTTTATAAGAAGAGATCCGTAAGAAGAAAAGCATCGCATTCCACTTGTCGACGGAAAATCTATATGACGAGGAAAAGCAAACTAAACAATGAACTACACCAAATAAACACGATCCTAAAAGATAAATGCTTATTGGCAAAGAAAAGAAAATCGAAAATAAAAAACTATATTCTAAGAACTGGAAAACAAAAGGCTAAGCTATTTCTGCACGGTAGGAAGCTAGTGCAAATTGATTGCCTTAAATATCTTGGGAGCTACTTTACGTCAGATAGAAGGTGCAGTAAAAAGTACAATTGCAAAAGCAAGAGAGGTATAGTTTAAGAAAAGATCTCTTCTGCCGTCCAGTGTCCTTAGAAACCAGGAAGAAATTTATGAAGATTCATTAGGACCACATACGGCTCGGAAGCGTGGATTTTGATTAAAGTAGACCTTGAATTTTCTGTAATATGGTGCTGGAGGAATGATCCTTAAGAACACTGTGGACGGAAAGAATAACTAATAATAAGGTTTGTAACAGTACGGGTGGAAAAAGGACGTTGATTGGATCCATTGTAGAAAGCAGAAGTAATATCTTTGGCAGAACCTGCCATGTCATCAAACTAGTTCACCTCACTGATCGAGGAACATAGTATGAAATTAAGGCTCACGCAGCAGTAAGTGAATTATGTAATGGAAAGCAGTATGTATGTGATCAAATGCTGTGGTGATAGAATGAAACTGGAAACCCGTCAAACATCTGGGTTAAGGAGAAGAAGAAAGAGGGAAATTTTTCCGTTTACAAAATCATGTCACATGTAACGAGAAATAAAATATCAAAACGTAGATTGGAATATTTCATGTCTTGGCATTTCATAATTACTTAAAACAATAAGGGAAATAAAATATCCTTTAACCACTTTACACTAAAGCTTATTGTATAAAACTAAAATCATTGCCTCATATATGTTACATTGTTGCCTTGTATATTTCGATTGTTGTTTCGGGCCTTAGCTCACTTCTCCACTAAGTTGAATGTAACTGTATCGTCACTTGTTTCCCTTATCCTGTACGATTCTTTATTTGTGTTACACTTGTACAAAAGGTTCATTATTATAAGATAAAATTCATTTGTAAAATATAAAAAACGTAATGATAGTATCTCATAGATTACTAAGACACAAAACCAAATGAAATAAACAAGGAATTTATGAAATAAATCTTCATGACTTTACAAAATATCTTAAAACGTAAAATGGCAGTCGCTGTACTGTCCTATGTCCTATGAATTATGGACAACAACCAAGAAAGAGAACAGTAAAATACAGACCTTGGAAGTGTCGTTCTTAAGAGGAGTTACAAGGTGTTATAAACTTGACCATGTATGGAATGAGGTCATAAGAGAAGGTTTTCACAAAACTAGAACACAGGCACACAACATTCAGTATATACAGAAAACCAACTACAACTGACACACTAATACACAACTCCTCCAATCACCCAATACAACACAAACTAGCTGCCTTCAGAACAATGATACATAGACTTAACAACATCCCCTCAGATGAAAAAGACTACAAAAATGAACTAAACACGATAAAATATCTAGCAGAATCTAACGGATACGACAGAACAATAGTAAGTAAACTCCTACACAAAACACAAAACAAACAACAGAAAATGACAGAAAACAACAAATTCATAACACTAACATACATCAACAAACAAACTGAAAAAATATCCCACAAATTGAAAAAAGCAGGATACAGAATCGCTTACAAAACGTCTAACAAAACAGAACACACACTATCAAAACACACACACAAAGCACAAAACAAATTCGATCTACCCTGTGTTTACAAGCTAAATTGCTCAAATTGCAATAAATTCTACATAGGCCAGACAGGACGTAGCTTCAAACAGAGATACATTGAACACACCAAGGCACTCCACTCCACTACAGAATCCACATTTGCAAACCACCTCATTGAAGCAAACCACACATATAAAAACATCGACAATAAAATGAACATTCTACACGTACACACAAAAGGCAGCAAACTAGATACTCTAGAACAATTGGAAATATACAAACACACAAAAACAAATAAATACAACATCCTAAACGAACAGACACAATTCAAATCGCACGCATTATTCGAACATATCTCACCCCACACACACAGCATCGATCCTTCGAAACTCGATTCCATCGCCCACAACAAGACGGACAGCGCTACCAGCGGCAGCCTCTGAAGAAGCCTTTTAAAGGAGAAAACCGGTTCAGACTGTAAGGTAAAACTTTATGCTTTTTCTTATAAAAAACCTAGTGTTCGAGTCGTTAATGTAATAGTGATATTACGAAACATATGTTTCGAAACCCGTTAATCAAATCGAACGCAACACGAGGTCACACGACGGAAGAAATAAGGTAAATATTATACAGATTTTGTCAGTAAGTGATTTGGATACCAATTCAAACATGTCTTTCAAACCTATAGGACCTAGGTGTTTGGGTAAGAACCAGGAAGAGATTGCTGGAAGATCCTGAAGGCGGAACAGGCAGCACCTTGCCTATGCGGTGTTGGGAAGGTGATGATGAAACTTCATCAAAACAGAGTAAATATCGACCAGTAATATATATATGATATTTATTATGAACGATGACGTAATACTTTTAACTTTTGTTTGAAACTTGCACGGGCGGTGTCAATATACTCAAAATTAGGTGTCAAAACCGGAGCTTACAAACACAATAGCGGCAGATGTACTCCGAACAGATGTTTCTACACTTTGTCGCTTTTTGGCGGCCTGAGGAATATTCCCGAGGGGGAAGCTAAACGTTGCCAACATAATGGCGTGTAATAGCAACCGACCACGGCCTAACGTAATTTTGAGTATAAAACCTTTAATTGTGTCGGCATACTCTGATATATTTTGTTATATTAAAGTATAGATGGACAACCCCATCTAATTATTAGCCTCTTGGAACGATGTGATTCAGTAAAAATCCATGTGAGGAAACAGGAATAATATATATGTGCTCTTCAGCATACACACCTCTTGATACAACAAGAGCTTTACATATAATATGCATACACGGCAGTAAACGTGGAGTGAGCGATTAATCAAAAGCGTCTCTCTCTAAATATTTTGTTTTGCAATTCGCAGGCCCGCGGCCAATCTGTTACTCTCAGCTGGATTTATTGCTGTCGTTTTTCATTTCACAATGTTGCCGTACTGTACTGAAATGTATTACTGTTTTATTGCCAACATTTACAATGCAAAACAAAATTTTAATCTACGGCCTAATGGAAAGTGAAAGCTATAGGCGTTTTTGTCCAGTATTTATACGTTTAGTAATTAATCAGAAGAGAAAATATTAATTAAAGGCGAGTTTTTGTCGTCCTTGTAGAATACACACTAGCATGCGTGCGTGTCCGTTTATGCTCAAATACAACTTTTAATTATGTAGCCCCCGATACGATATTGCAAGGTCATAAACGAAACCAAATTTACTTGCATAACATCCTATAGTGGTAATTTTTATACTCTTTATTGGCGTATAATAAAGTCCAGGAACATTTCTAGAACCTCCAAGGTTCAGATTTACAAAACCGTATTGCGGCCATTATTATTTTATTCTTCAGAAGCCTGGATCATCACCTCGCCCCATGAAATTGAAACACATGACCTCGGCTCATAACCTCGCATGGCGTCTTCATTCAACGCCCTGATTAGCAGTACAAGGGAAACACTAAATAGTGTTTACAGGTTTTATTAAAATTCTTGTTTCCCGGATTGTAAGGCCGTGCTAAAGACGTTTCAGCCGTGCCTTCAACGGCCATCTTCAGTGCTAATTCAGGCTAAAAATCTGACACAGATTTCTCAGTCAGTGACCACAGTTAAGAGCTAAGGCTTAACCACAGTACTACGGTTACTGACTGAGACATTTACTGACTGAGATCAGAAAATAGGAAAGGAAGATTCCGAGCATATATTCTTGGATTTTGTTGTCCATGACGTGTCCGTCACTTAACTAAATATAATTATTTCACTACGACTCGGAACACAAAACTTTTACCTTATAACCTGAACCGGTTTTCACTTTTAAAAAGCTTCTTCAGAGGTTGCCGCTGGTAGCACAGTCCGTCATGTTGTTGGCGACGGAATCGATTTTCGAAAGATCGATGTTGTGTGTGTGGGTGTGATATGTTCGAATAATGCGTGTGATTTGAATTGTGTCTGTTCGTTTAGGATGTCGTTTTTATTTGCTTTTGTGTGTTTGTATATTTCCAATTGTTCTAGAGTGTCTAGTTTTCGGCATTTTGTGTGCATACGTACACACAAAAGGCCGAAAACTAGACACTCTAGAACAATTGGAAATATACAAACACACGAAAACAAATCAAAACGACATCCTAAACGAACAGACACAATTCAAATCACACGCATTATTCGAACATATAACACACACACACACACACACACACACACACACACACACACACACACACACACACACACACACACACACACACACACACACACACACACACACACACACACACACACACACACACACACACACACACACACACACACACACACACACACACACACACACACACACACACACACACACACACACACACACACACACACACACACACACACACACACACACACACACACACACACACACACACACACACACACACACACACACACACACACACACACACACACACACACACAAAATAGATCTTTCGAAAATCTATTCCGTCGCCAACATGACGGACAGTGCTACCAGCGGCAACCTCTGAAGAAGCTTTTTTGAAAACCGGTTCAGGTTATAAGGTAAACTTTTATGTTTTTACCCATACAAAGTTTTGTGTTCCGAGTCGTAGTGAAATAATTATATTTGATATATTATAAAGGCGTACTAGATTCCGGAATGTGGGGTCTGAGGACAAATACCGAATTGTACGAACTACACAAGGAACCGGACATCGTCACAGTAATAAAAACAAGGTAGAATCAGGTGGGCAGGTTACGTACGAAGAAAGACAGAGGAAATGGCAGTGAAAAAAGTATTCATTGGAAGACAAGGAGGAAGAAGAGCAAGAGGGAGGCCAAGAAGAAGATGGGTAGACGATGTAGATGAAGACTTGAGAAGACTGGGTGTCAGAAGGTGGCGAAGAGTCACACAGGATAGAGAGGATTGGAGACACATCCTTCTGGAGACCACGGGCTCGGCTCTCTTCATGAGCTGTAGCGCCGTGGATTAGTAGTATTGGCGTAACCGCTTTATGCTTCAATGTTTTGTAGTATCGCGATCTGTCTTCCCAATGTCGTCATCATCATCATCATCATCATCATCATCATCATCATCATCATCATCATCATCATCATCATCATCATCATCATCATCATCATCGTCGTCGTCGTCGTCGTCGTCAGCAAGGAATAAGAGGTAAATGGTTTGTTCCGATCACAAGCAGACAGACTAGAGCTGGTCACTGGAACACTTCTTTGGACGTGACATACCTCTTTGTCCTTTCGGCTTATATAATTCAATAGTTTAGAGACACGACAATCATCTATTCGGTTAAGACCTTCCAATCATTTTAGCCAATATTGAGTAATCGTAGCGAGTATACTGTGAAAATATTCAGTTTCTGTGCACATCCACATTTCTTCTGTAAACTTCTTCTTCTTCACCTCTTCAAGGATTAGGTTATATGAACCTGTTCCGGCACCCATCTCATCCTCCGACGACCCACGTCTGTTTTATCAATGGCTTTATAGTTCAGTGCCGCTTTCGGTAATCGATCTCCTTTCATCCTTTGCAAAAGATCTCACCTTTGCCTTATGTAACTTAAAACAATTTCATTTACGTCCTTTACTTCGAGTTCTGCTCTGAGATCCTCATTCATTATTCCATCGTGCAATGTAAAATTCAAAGTACTTTGAAGAAACTGCATTAGACCACTTCGAATTTTGCCGCATTCTTTTGTAATCTTAAAGAATATATCCTTCCGGAAATATATCTCATTTCTGGCGGTTGAGTACGGCTAAGCTCACGTTTTATTAAAGTCCAATTCTCAGACCCATAGAGAAGTGTGAGGGCGCCGGCCATCACCTTGTAGCACTACAGGCGTGTTTCTTTACCCGTTGGTTTTGTAATTCTCGTGGTTGTCCCACAGATACGGTTAAACGTGTGTACCTTTTGCATCACGTCATTTTGTATATTGTAAGACACGTTAAAGAAAGGAATAGTGAATTATGTTATTAAAATCAAAATTCAGTTTACTAAGTAATGCAAGCCAATTTTTACGTAATTGGCGATTCAACAAATTTTGCATTTCTCATAGGTCTTCTTCTATGGTACGTGGGTTGCTTCTGGCAGTTACACTACATTGGCATTCGATCTTGAATACGTAATTTTTCCACTAAGAGTTATTAGTTAAAACTAGTATAATTTATAGGTAGTGGCAAAAATACCATGGAGAATGAATTTTTATTTATCGGTAACATAAAATATGAGAACGTTGAAAATCCAACTTTAACAACAGTCACAATTATTTGAAAAAATAAATGTTTATTGTTATAATGCCGTTTAAGTTTAGGGACGCGTTTAATGCTCAGATGCCTCAGTCAGTGAGCACAGTTAAGGCTTAACTACAGTACTGTGGTCACTGACAGTGACATCGGTGTCAGTGTGTAGCCTGAATTAAGCACTGATGATAACCGTCAAAGGCATGGCTGAAATGTCTGATGCAATCAACAGATTTAGACCACAGACTTACAGCCCGGCAACCCAGCAACCCGGCAACCACAGGCTTACAGCTCGGCAACCCAGCAACCAGGCAACAACAGCCTTACAGCTCGGCAACCCAGCAACCCGGCAACCTTACCGCCCGGAAAGGCGGCAACCACAGCCTTACAGTCCAACAACCCAGCAACCATAGACTTACAGCTCGACAACCCAGCAACCCGCCAACCACAGCCTTACAGCCCGGCAACCCAGCAACCCAGAGACAACAGCCATACAGCCCAGAAACCCATCAACCCGGCAACGACAGCCTTACAGCCCGGCAACCCACCAACCCGGCAACCACAGCCTTACAGCCCAGCAACCCAGCCACCCGTCAACCACAGGCTTACAACCGGGCAACCACAACCTTACAGCACTGCAACCCAGCAACCCGGCAACCACAGCCTTACAGCCCTGCAACCCAGCAACCCGGCAACCACAGCCTTACAGCTCGGCAACCCAGCACCCGGCAACCACAGACTTACAGCCCGGCAACCCAGCAACCCAACTACCCGGCAACCCATCAACCCGGCAACGACAGCCTTACAGCCCGGCAACGACAGCCTTACAGCCCAGCAACCCAGCCACCCGTCAACCACAGGCTTACAACCGGGCAACCACAACCTTACAGCACTGCAACCCAGCAACCCGGAAACTACAGCCTTAAAGCTCGGCAACCCAGCAACCAGGCAACCACAGGCTTACATCCCGGCAACCCAGCACCCGGCAACCACAGCCTTACAGCCCTGCAACCCAGCACCCGGCAACCACAACCTTACAGCACTGCAACCCAGCAACCCGGCAACCACAGACTTACAGCCCGGCAACCCAGCACCCGGCAACCACAGCCTTACAGCCCTGCAATCCAGCACCCGGCAACCACAGCCTTACAGCCCGGCAACCCAGCAACCCAACTACCCGGCAACCCATCAACCCGGCAACGAAAGCCTTACAGCCCGGCAACCCAGCAACCCGTCAACCATAGCCTTACAGCCCGGCAACCCAGCAACCCGTCAACCACAGTCTTACTGCCCGGCAACCCAGCAATTTTTATAACATCGACGCAGACCGTGTAAGCCTCAGACAAAATCTGAGTTATTAATGGTACATAAATATTTATTTTAACTAAGTATGTGTTTAAAAAATTTGAATCTTTTAAAAAGTCGCTTTAGCGTAGACTACTGAGCATTTCAAGGACAGCACATATGTGGAAGTTCTTAGAAAGATGAAGAGAAAAAGGGAAGTTATTAACACAGTAAAGATAAGAAAGCTTCAGTATCTGGGATATCTCATGAGAAATGAACAGAGATTTTACTTATTGCTGTCCATACTGCAGGGAAAAGTACTTGGAAAGAGAGGAGTTGGGCGACCGAGAATATCTTGGCTGAGAAATTTAAGGACCTGGTTTGGCATGAATACACTTATTCCGTGCAGCAGCACATAAAGTTAAAATAGTCTGTATGATATCCAACATCCGAAACGATAGGAACTATCAAAAGAAGAAGAAGAAGTATGTGTTTTACTTCTGTTGATATTAATTAAAACCTATTTAACAGTACTCAGAGATTATAAAAATAAATTATTATTTTGCTAGCAGTTTTTTCTAGATTCGGGACTGCGAGCCGTGTAATTAACAACAAAGCAGAGGGTGAAACTGATGAGGTCAATGCCACAGATTAGAGGGTTGAAGTTTTTCACGCAGGCAGATAAATTTATGAGATGTCAAACGCACACAGGCTCGTTTGTGCCTCGGTTCTTTTGTTAGCTACCAAATAGTCCTGTACACTATACTGACACAAGATACGGTAAATGGCTATTGTCGTAACCCGTCCCAGCGGATTAACATGACGATTGGTATTGTCAACAAGATTATTTTAGCTCAATGTAAAACAGTCTTTATAATATACAAACAAAATATATATTTTGTATTTATTTGTTTAATTATTTTTTATAAGTTACTATATTGTAGCATGATAACGAAATCTTCTCCTCAACCCACTGGGTTGATAGGTTTGTAATTTCTTAATTTTACCACAGCATTTGTTCATCACTTCATAACAACATCGAGATAGAGGAGGACACAATTGAAGTGGTGGACAATTTCACGTATCTCGGAGTGAATCTAGTAGCAAAGACTGGATCAGAGGAGCCGGAGTTCCAAAGACGGACCACCATGGCTAACAAGGCGTACTTCGCATTGCTGCCATCATTTAGGTCTGGGGATGTGCACAGGGAAACAAAAATGGAAATATATAGGACTGTCATCAGACCGGTGTTATGCTACGGGTGTGAGGCATGGACAATCACACAGAAAACAGTCGACATAGTAGACACCTTTGAAAGGAAAATCCTCAGACGCATTATAGGCCCAATGCACGAAAATGGCTCATGGAGACTGAGATACAACAACGAACTGTATAAAATATATAAAGAGATACCAGTCTCAAAATGCATAAGAATTCAAAGATTGCGTTGGGCTGGACATGTTATGAGAATGGAGGATGGCAGGAACCCTAAGAGGGCTTTCCTGGGTACATGGGAGGGAACGAGACTTAGAGGTAGACCGAGGAAGAGGTGGGAAGATGGCGTTGCAGAGTACGCGAGAGTCATGGGGACAAGAAACTGGAGGAGAGTTGCAGTGGATTGGAGGCGGAGATTGGTGGAGGCCAGGGCCCGATTTGGGCTGTAGCGCCATAGGAGAGAGAGATTCGTTCATCACATATCTCCTACCTTCCTTTACCCCATCAATTTACTCGTGCCTGATCCTTAATAACTTCCCACTATGTCTCTCGGTCAGGGTGGTGAACCAGTTTGAATGGCATGGCAGGTGCCTAACCATATTACTTCTCCTTTCTACAGGTGATCCAATCAACTTCCTTTTTCCACCCACGTTCTGCTCATCATTAGTTACTCTTTCCGTCCACAGAGTTCTTAACGCCCTCCTCATGCACCGTATCCTACAAGATTCAACGTAGCTCTCGTCTACTTTCCTCAAAGCCTAGCTTTCCGAGTCATACAAATACATACTTCAAACGAAACTCTTTATAAATGACTTCCTGCTTTCCGGAGAGACGTTTTCGTATTTCAGAATACATAGTTTTTAAAAAAAATACTCCTTTTGGTTATGCATTTTAATTTTTACATCAGTAATGCACCTTCCATCTTTTGTAACGCAGCTCCAAAAATATTTAAAGGAATCGAGTTGCACTAGCTTCCTACCGTCCAGAAATACCTCGGGTTACCGTTTTTCCAGTTCTGCGACATTTCATGACTTTTAATTTCTTTATTTATCTTCATAATGCATTTATCTTTCAGGATCAAGTTCATTTAGTGAAGTGCATTCTGTAGTTTACTTTTCCCCTCCACATAGAATTTCCGTTGGAATTCGGTGCTTTTCGTCTTCCGCTTCTCTTCTTATATGAGATGTCTCCTGCCTGCTACCGGCTTTGTGAAAGATTTCATACAATATTCCAGAATTAGGTAATAAAAGTTTAATTGATAACCTTGTTTGCATGATGCTGCTTCTGCTTCTGTATGCTTCTGTATATAATAAATTATTAATGTTTAACACTGTAATTTTTTCACGATATTAATTGATGACTCTTTGGGCACTTGGTGAAACATATTAATACAAAGGTTTTGTAAAATATATAAAAAAAATATATAAAAACACTTGGTAAGTTTTACAAATTTTTTAATTAACTCTGACAGCTGTTTCGACTAACTTAAGCCATTGTCAAAGAGCGAGTGAATGAAATTACTGAACACAGGATGTTAGTGGAGTGTAGGTGGTGAACATCTGTTTAAGGCGTATCTGGAACATCTGTGTTGTGATGGCGAGGGGGGAGAGTGTGTGCATGAGACAAGGGAAGGTCAGGTGTCTTTAAAAACTAAATACAATCATGAATGCAAAATATAAAATTAACTGAACTAAATATAAACTGAATGCAAAATTTAAAATAATGATGAACAAAATATTGACTGTAATTTTTTGTTAAATATTTATATTTTTAACAGAAGAGAGGGAGCCTGAGAACAGTAAGTAATTCGAGTTAACAAGTTGCAGCTGTTGTTTTGGCCCTCATGAATTGGAAAACTGCAAATGAATTTGATTAATTTTGTGTATATTTTACGAGAAACTTTATAACGATAAAATGATGTGTCCATGTAAATTACAGTAAATCAAATAAAAATAAATCAAATAATTAGCCATTCATAATATTTATAGTACATAAATAATAACTACAACCAGTCTTACCTTACCTTGTGGTGAGTGCGGTGTAGTCCTCAGCTTGTATATTTTCCTCATAGTTTGTTGGATTTTATTGTATAACTTCCGCTAACTTGTGTCATACAGTGGCACCTCGATACCACGAACCTCAGTAACACGAATTTCTTGATAACACGAAGTTCTTGATAAGAAGAATTTTTTATAATCCCCTTCAGATTCATGTTCCACTGTAAATAAATAAAAATATTTTTTCACGAAATAATTAAGGAAATTGTCTTTGTAGTACTGCCAAAGCAGCCGCATTATTACTTCCAGTCCTGTTGTCCTTAATCTTCCTGTTCCGCATAACTGACTTCAAAACAACCGTAAAATCAAAAGTTCAAAGACAGTCCTTAATTTTGTAGTTACCGTCAGTCAATGAATTTTAACGATGTAGAGTTCGCGAAAATCGGTCAAAAATGTATAAGACGCCTTTTAAATTATTTGTGTCGACGTTTCGACTATATTTATTGTTATCATCAAGACAATTGTGTGTTTGTCCATCACTGTTTTGTGTTTGGCGTCGTAACAACTCAGCAAAAACTTTGTCCTGATGATGACAATAGATATTGTCGTCGAAACGTCTACACAAATAATTTAAAATTTGCGTTATAATTTTTTTTTACCGATCCTTGCAAACTCTTTATCGTTAAAGTTAAAAGACAGAGGCAACATTGGAGCTTTTTATCAACAAACTTTGAAACTTTAGTCAAACTACTGATGTCCGGTCTTAATCGGAATGACATAAAGGAGTGAAGTTATTTTCTGACGTTCTAGAGTAGGCCGCACTACACTAACCCACTGTTATCTCTTCAGACATCTGCCACTCACATCATTCTCCTTCATGTCAGGTGTTCAGCCGTGGCCGGCTCTAGTAGGAGGTCGAAAAATTATACGTGGCAACGTTACGTCTGAGCATAGGCCTATAAGCATAGTGTAATAAAATAGATAAAGTAAACATGTTATGTATTGATTTAATTTCATAGGATTATTAAAATCACGAGTAGGTCTATTTATAGCTAAATCTAAATTATAGGTCTGTGCGCTCTTTGTACTATACATTTAAGTTGAAGAAATTAGTGAATTAATGTTAGGCCTAATGAATTAATTTTGTTCTAATCTTTAATTCGTATCACATGAATGAGTTAATTATTATATTCCTTAAATAATATAACAGCAATTTACATAATAAACTTTTATTTTGCAAAATATGAAGAATTATAAAACTGCTGTTAATCGGCAATTAAAAATGACGCGATTTGATTATTGAAATACACAAATTAGGAGATCGACTAGTCGGCCTGAAATATCAGCTGGTTCCAGTGTTACCACGTTTAATATTCCGGCATTAGACTAGAGCCGGTATGCTATTACATGCTACACAAAGAGACCGTTACCCACTAACAGCTGACTTGCGGAAAGGTTGGGCAATACTTTGGATTATGATGGTCGGCAGATTCTCTTTTTGAAATCGACCGACATTTCTACCAGTATATAACAGTGCCGTGGCCCGAGCTAATAGTCTCTCAGCTGTACACGGAACGTTAAATAAAAATAAGTAAAAAGTCTGATAACAGAAGTTGAAATGGCTTTCGTTTTTATTTTCCATAATAGTATGAGGAAAAAAATCTGTTTCTACCATATCGCTTTCGTCGACACTACAAAAGTAACAACATTGGAAGATAAGTACTGCAGTGTAGAAAAAGGATGGTTTAAAGCAATTTGGCGCCATTCTGCTTTCAAAAGCATACGAAAAGCAAACAGAATTTAACCAATATCCTGATTAACTAATAGCGCACTTAACTAGTAGCGCGATAAACTAATAGCCCGATTAACTAAGAGAGAAATTAACTAATACTTCGATTTACTAGTAGCGAAATTAACAAATTGTCCTATTAAATAATAGCGTACTTGAACAATAGCCCTATTAAATTTATATAGCATTTAAATTAACTAACGATTAACTAATAGCGGAATTAATTAATGACCCGATTAACTAATAGCGAAATTAACTAATAGTTCGATTGACTAGTAGCGCAATTATCTAGTAGCCCGATTAAATAATACTGCACTTAATCAACAGACCTATTAGCTAATACCGCAATAAACTATTAACCCGGTTAACTAATAGCGCTTTAAATAGTAGCGCCATTAACTGGTAGCCCTATTAACTAACAGCGCAATTAACAAATAATTCGAATAAATTGTAGCGCCAATAACTCAAAAAGGCGTATTAACTAATAGGGCATTTATATAATAACCCAGTTAACTAATAGGGCAATTAACCAATAAACCGATTAACTAATAGCTCGATTATCTAATATCCATATTAAATAACACTGCAAATAAATAAAAGCCCGATAAACTAGTAGCCCTATTAACTAATAGTGCAATTATATAATAGCCCGAATAACTAAAAGCGCAATTAACTAATAGCCTGATTAGATAGCAGCCCGATTAACTAAGAGTGCAGTTAACTAACAGTTCGATCAACTAGTAGCGTAATCAACAAATTGTCCAATTAAATAATAGTACAGTTGACTAGTAGCCCTATTAACTAATAGTGCAATTAAATACTAGCGAAATCAACTAATTTCCTGGTTGATTAATAGCGCAATTAACTAATAGCCCGATAAATTAATAACGCAATTAAAGGCTGTACCATAGTACTATGGGCCTGACGTTTGACACCCCGCGTTCAAGTAGACTCGTGTTCCACTGAAGATCGCAGCCAGTAGTGCTGTTGAAACGTTTGGTTTGTTTGTAAACCCTGGACCACGGCCAAACAGCCCGGTACTTCCTCCTAATATAACTGACACCGGCCGTGAAAGCCATAGTACAAAATTACGACCTAGTGTTTTCTAGTAGTGTTGACGCGTAATATGGATTATTCTAGAACACTTGTGCTATCTATTTAAACAACGACAGCTGCCGTTTAGGTTCAGTTTAAGTGACGATTTATTCCAGTGGTGTTCCAAGTATTGTGGCGAAGTGTTATAATTGTGCGGGACTCTATTAGTTGACATTATTACTTGTGTGGACAGATTAACTTGAATTATTGTACGAGTATAATCTTGTTGAATAACTTGTTGATTACAAATTGTTAATTGTGATAATTAAAACTGGTTATTAGTTATTTTTTTGGTGGCTTTTATTTTGTATTTCACTGTACCGTACGACAATCACGGAGACAGTATGTCTTGTAAAAGTTTCATTCTAAAGATCACAGTTAGGAACTTTGATCTTATTGTGCTGTGCACTTAATGGAGCAACAATACATATTCACGTGAGGATAATGATGTTTGCATTTCTGATTTCTGAACATGTTAGTACATTTTGTGCTACCGTGATTTAGAAACATTCTAAGTAATTTTACGAAAATTAATTATGATCTTGTACCAGAATGTATCATAACTTCTTTAGATAAATTTAGTAACATCTTAATATTACTTTTAACTTTACTTTTCCTTTAATTCTTTAAATCAAGAAATATAGTATGTGGAGTTGTTATCCGTTTTTCGACTCCATCAGTTTGATTTACTTTTCCAAAAAACTAATTTCCAAAAAGTCTACAGTTGTGTAAATTAAAAGTTTTATTTCCAAATTTTAATTTGTGTAATTTAAAAAATTAATTTATAATTAATTTAAAAAAAATTAAAAATACATTTTTTAATCTAATATTAAATAAAATGTTTAATTTCACACAATTACTACATTAGAATGTATCACATACTTAAGTAAAGAGAATTTTGTATTTCAACTTTTCCACTTAAAAATAGTCCGTAAACAAAATTCTGTATCGGTTTTGGTGTAGACTATGGTATGTCGCTTTTGTCTGATAATAAGAATAAGAGTACTACACGAATAGATTTCTGTGTGTGTGAATGAGAGAGAGAGAGAGAAAGAGAGAGAGAGAGTGAAAGGGGGAGGGAGGGAGAATGGGGTCTTGCATATTATTCCTTAACAGTCCGGTTGCCTAAAGTTTCTTAAAGTACAGTGCATTATCGTGTTTTAAATAATTACAATGTGGAAATAATTAATGGAAACGACAGAAGAATTATTTCTGAAGAACAGAAAGAACAAAAACGTACGTATAGACAGGGGAAGGCAAGAGAATAACTCATTGAAAAGGTAAGGAGGAGAGAAGAAGACTCCATTTCAAGTGGAATATTTAAGTGGAAATTAATTAGCTCGACGGAGAGGAAGCACGCTTCACTTTCTAGCGCCGCGCCACGGTGCGCTGCTGCCTGCCTTTAATTTCCTAAAAAGGTTATACTTTACTTCAAGTAGACAATATTAAGTAATTTATTAATTAACCGCTTCAAAAGCAGGCGAGTCGTACCGGCTATGAATATTTATTCCCTAGAATTTAAAAGAAGAAAAACGAGAGGATCATTTCAATTAACCGTGGAACACTAAGTAAGTAAGTAAGTCATGCTTACCAGTAAGTCTACGTTTTGTCATATGTGTAAGGTGTTTACTAAGAGACGGTAACACTTTTAAACATATTGTACTGTTAATACATATTTTGGTCAGAACCGGTTCATCCCCCATAAAGTCCATTGCTTTTGTCTTTGATTCAGATAATATTACAGTTGTATTCTTTTCCCATTTAATGTACGATGTATATTGTTTGCTGGAGATCGTCTTCTGAAGTGTCTATCAGCATAGACAACACATGCATAGAACAAGTAAGACATTTCAACTATCTTGGAAGTGACATTACTTATGATCAATATACAGATATAGAAAATAAAATGACAAATTTCACAAGAATATATGGAATTAATTGGACAATATATCCGCACTATTTTTTTATAAAGATACACCACAACACCTTGTACAGGCCACAAAGAGTTTATATAGACACACTGCAATAATGATAGACGACGAAGAAGAATCTATCCCGATTGAAACAAACCAAGGCGTAAAACAAGGTTGTTGTCTGTCACCACTTATTTTTAACCTTTATCTAGATGATCTCCTCAAAAAAAAAAAAAAAAAAAAAAAAAATGAAACAAAAATCCTCTAACGGTAATTGAATCCACCGAAATAAAAGCTTTAATACCATTTCTTCGCTGATGAACAAGCTATATTTGCCTCTTCGGAAGACGGTCACCAGCGTGTAATACTATCTTACATAAAATAGGAAAAGACCATAACTGTAATATATCAGAATCAAAGACAAAAGTAATGGCCTTTATAGGAGATGAACTGGTTCGGACAAAAAGTTCATAGACAACACATGCTTAGATCAAGTGAGACATTTCAACTATCTTGGACATGACATTACTTATGGTGAAGATAGAGATATAGGAAATAATGTGACAAATTTCACAAGAATGTGTGGAACGATCTGGAGAACGTTGAGAAATAAATGTAGAAAAGAAACACAACTAAATTTTATAAACAATGGTAATACATGCACTACTCTATGGTTCTGAAACTTGGGTCATAATAAAAAAAGATGAACAGAAGGTACAAACATTCTGAGATTTCTGAGATCAGTTAAAAGGTGTAATAGACGAGATCATATAAGAAATGAGGTGATAAGAAGTGATTCAGATATTTTTGCAGTTAATGAAATGATCAAAGAATACAGAAAGAAATGGATTCAATACATAGATAGAATGGAAGAAAGTAGAATACCGAAGATAGCGAAAGATTACAATTATAGAGGCAGAAGAAAAGTTGGTAGGCCTAAGAAAAGCTGGTCTGTAGAATAGGAACAGGCCGCTAAAGCCTAAAACCGTTAAGAAGATGATGATGATGTACACTTTATTTCTAAGAAAAAAACGTTCTTATTCAGATTAAATACGTTTAGTCCAAATTTTGAAATAGAATAATCATTTTGGATGCAATCTTTGTAAATGCATTCTGTCTGAGGCTTTCACGGACGACTTCATTGTTATGAGAACTTCAGGCTTGCCAGGCTGTAAGGCCTTGGTCCAAGGTTGTCTGGTGCAAACCTTTTGGCCGTGCCTTCGTCGGCCATCTTCAATGCAGAATTATATATGCCTTCGTCGGCATATTTATAGAATTATATAAATATTGTTACGACGGTCTACTTGATCGTCGTAGGTACAGTGGAAAACAAAATAAGTACAACACACCAATTAAGTCACTAATCACCAGCTTTAATTTTCACAGTTAAACAGTTCGTAATTAACAGCACAGTCTCTTACAACAAATCAAATAAAAATTGTTCACACGAAAATAAAATGTCACTAATACTAAACACAATGGTATTACAATATACCGTCCGATTATAAAACACAACACTTACTAATAACCACTTGAACGCGCACAGTAATCTCGCCCGATAATAACTCGAACCGCTCGGTAAATATATCGCCACTATACTGAACTTAAGGCCGCTGCCACCATGTATTTATACCTGCGCTCACAGACCAGAATGTTCCTAATTGCGTCTTTTGCGCTCGTGTGAACTACGTAATTAACTGACACAGTCCGCGCGTCTGGCGCCTTCTAGAAACCTCTCGAAAATACGTCGACAAACACGTACGCCACACGCGTTACATCAAGATTGTTCTGGCACATTCGACAAACACGTAGATTGTTCTGTGATGTCGTAACACTGCCTCCTCCTTAAGCCTGTTCGTCCGGAACTGGCAAACCGTCTCTGAAGTAATACTCGACCAGGCGATCTTGGTGGACGTCCTTGCTAAAGATAATTCTCCGGTTCTTCGAATTCAGTCTCGTGTGATCCGAACATCACGTTCCCAGCAATGCGAGTCTTCCGCTCAACTACTAGTTTTGCTGGAATCACTCCCG
This sequence comes from Magicicada septendecula, assembly GCA_034769895.1. Lineage (NCBI taxonomy): Eukaryota > Metazoa > Arthropoda > Insecta > Hemiptera > Cicadidae > Magicicada > Magicicada septendecula. Next base: position 1,420,196,981 of record CM068367.1, on the reverse strand, counting down.
TTGCGTCATGTACTGATGACCTAAACACCACTTGCTGATCCAAGTTTGTTTGGTTCTCGTCAACAACCTCTTTTGTAACCTCATCTTCAGCCACTTTGCCCTCGGGCGCTTCTATCAGCTCAGGAACAAGCAAGAGTTTTGTCTCGACACCCATAGTTGGCTTTCCAATCACTTCTTTTGTCATTACACTTATTTGTATTTTATCTCCTAGTTCTTCCTCCATTTCCACTTGCAATAGGGAGAGTTCCTTTTGCCCAGACCGGTTGACTTTTTCTTCGATTAATGCCACTCGCTTAATTGAATGGTTGGTAGACCCTGTCGTTTTAGCCATGCAAAGATTTATCTTCTCTTGGCCAACCTTCAGGACATTCTCTCTTAAGACCACAACGAATCCGTAGGCATTCATAATGTCCGTGCCAAGAATCTCTTCATTGACAATGTCTGCAACGAGCATTTGGTGGCTAAACTCGAAAAGACCCAGGCGTACACGTACGTCTACCTTTCCTAGCACCTTGACGGGACCTCGAGTCACAATCTGTATTGTACAAGAAATAATTAGAGGCTGGCGGTTGCTGACTAAGTCAGGGCGCACAATGGACACTGTTGCGCCTGTGTCAACTGTAAACGATGTTGGTTTACCTTCCGCAAATCCATTAACGTTGAAGCTTCCACTGGTCTTATGTAGCGTGGAAACTGTGTGCTGTTCTGGCGCTTTACTTCTCCAATTGGTGCGATCACTCTCTTATCTCGGTATCTTCTACTCCCAACAGTCTACCTGTAGATGACCAAATTTTCCACATTTCTAACATTTCGGTCTTCTGTCTTTTTCAAATCGTTGCGACTCTCTTGAACTTTTGAATTGTTTGTCCGACAACTTTTTTTTTTCTGCACCCATCGTAACGGCAACGTGATGGCACAAACCCATTAATGTAGCGGGACGCTGACTTGGCAGCTTCAAACTCTAGGGCGTGAACAAGAGCTTCTGAGCACTTTCGATGTCTTGCCATTCGTAACACTTGCTGAAGTTCACAATCTCCTATGCCATCAATAAATGCCTGCACCACAAACCTTATTCGAAAATCTTCTGGTGCTTCAGGACAGGCCAATCTAATCAATCTGTCGATACTTGCCTCAAACTCTTGAAGACTCTCCCCAGAACGTTGTCGTCTTGTTCTCAACTGAGCGTAGTACGCCTCTGGTAAATGTTTATCACTGCAGTGACTGCTTCCGTCAAAGGTTGTAGCATCGACATGAACTACTGCAGGAAAAGTGACTTTCTCTATTATCTTATTTTCTGCGTCTTTTTCTGTTTTTATCATTGGTACAGTCTGTTCACACAGTTGTTTTGGTTGTAACTTCAGGCACTGCTCGACTTCATTTTTAATCTGCTCTTTTATATTTGTAATCGAGTCTTCTATTTTTGTTGACGTAGCTTTTTCCACACTCGTGGCTGACTTTTCTACTTCAGCTATTTTACTGACATCGATTCTTCAACACTCGACACAGATTTTTCTACTTCAGCTATTTTTAGTGTAATTGATTCTTGTACCTCTGATATTTTAGTAACTTGTTTATTAAGCTCACCTCGTAGGAGACCCAATTCTGCGGTACTATGTTCTTGAATCTGTTTCTGCTTTCTGTTTTGATGTCTTCTGTTTCACGTTCCGTTCCTCTGCCTCCTGTCGTCGTCGTTCCTCTGTCTCTTCTCTTTCCTGCCTGCGTTTTTCATCCTGTCGTTTTTATGCTTCTTCTCTTTCTTGTCTTCGTTCTCCTTTTTGTCGTCTTTCTGCTTCTTCCGCCTCCTGTCCGCGTTTCTCATCCTGTCGTAGTTCTGCTTCTCCTCTTTCTTGTCTTCGTTCTTCTTCTTGTCGTCTTTCTGCTTCTTCCTGTGTCTGCTACAGCAGCGTTTGGAAAGCTTCCATCAACTGACTGGCATCCATTGTTTACCGATTAGTTACGAATTATCTCGTCTTGTACAAAGTGTCCACTGTTTCCACTGTTAACAGTTCTATCCCACTTCTGACACCACTCTTACGACGGTCTACTTGATCGTCGTAGGTACAGTGGAAAACAAAATAAGTACAAGACACCAATTAAGGCACTAATCACCAGCTTTAATTTTCACAGTTAAACAGTTCGTAATTAACAGCACAGTCTCTTACAACAAATCAAATAAAAATAGTTCACACGAAAATAAAATGTCACTAATGTTAAACACAGTGGTATTACAATATACCGTCCGATTATAAAACAGAACACTTACTAATAACCACTTGAACGCACACAGTAATCTCGCCCGATAATAACTCGAACCTCTCGTAAATATATCGCCACTATACTGAACTTGAGGGCGCTGCCACCATGTATTTATACCTGCGCTCACAGACCAGAATGTTCCTAATTGCGTCTTAGCGCTCGTGTGAACTACGTAATTAATTGACACAGTCCGCGCGGCTGGCGCCTTCGAGAGACCTCTCGAAAATGCGTCGACAAGCACGTACGCCACACGCGTTACATCGAGATTCTTCTGGCACATTCGACAAACACGTAGATTGTTCTGTGATGTCGTAACAATATTATAGATAAAATATTAGCTATCATACAGCTGTGGTGTACCAATAAGAATCTGCCTTTCTTCTGTTTGGCTAGTGGTGTCAGACACAACTTCGTGCGGACTCCAAATGTTTATAAATATCGATGTCCTACTCACAGCCACTAGCGTTAACCACAGTTCAGTGGTCACTGACTACGAAACCTTTATCAGTGTTTGGCAGCTTTCTGTACTGAAGATGATCGTCGAAGGCACGGCTGAAACGTTTGCACCGGACCATCTTGGACCACGGCCTTAGAGCCCGGCAAGCCCAAATACTCATAACTTTGTAAATGAATGTTACCTCTATGTAAATGAATGTTACCTCTATGTAAACGAATATTACCTCTATGTAAATGAATGTTACCTCTATGTAAATGAATGTTACCTCTATGTAAAACTAATATATTATGTCCATGGATTAGATTTTAAAGCGGTAAGAAATTTAGACAATATTACCCGAGAAACAAGTCAAAAACTTTCAAAATTTGTTTTGCAAAAATAAAACATAATAAGGTTAACTTTTTTAAATCCTTAAATTCGTAGTGACCGTCAATCAATGAAATTTTCAGCAATGGGTTTGTGAGGATCAGTCATAAAAATATAATACAAATTTTAACTTATTTGTGTCGACGTTTCGACAATGTTTATTGTCATAATCAGGACAATTGTTGCTGACGGCGAACACACAACTGATGAACAGTTAAAAGGAACTGATGAACAGTTGTGTGTTCGGCGTCAGCTACAATTGTCCTGATGATGACAATGAACATTGTCGAAACGTCGACACAAATAAGTTAAAATTTGTGTTATATTTTTTTGATCGATCCTCACAAACCCTTCACTGAAAAATTCGTTAACTTTTTGTTAATATTGTTACGTATTACGGAATGTTCTACATGTGTCTACGCTATCCCAGGAGAACCCAGCTCTGTAATGTGTGTGTGCGTACATATTGCTGCTACTTTGAGACGAAAGACAATTACACGTCAACTATCGAGTCTATTCCAGACCGTACCGGGCAACGCACTGTGTTCAAGGCCAGACAGTGTGTACGGTTTCTAGTGGATGCTAGAGCGTCTGTAATACTCAGTTCGGTCGACACATCATGCAGAAAGTGACCGATTATTCTGGCATCCCAGCTGGGTATAAATATAAGCATCCAGCGACGGCCAGTTTTAGTTTACGTCGGCGATTACTCAGTGCGTTTCGGTGGCGATTTATCCAAGTGAGGTTCGAAGTATTGTGGCGAAGTTTTATTGTGTTATAATTGTGCGGCACTCTATTAGTTGACATTATTATTGCCTATTGGACAAATTGTACTCGGATTATTGTACAAGTTGATTGTAAACTGTATTTTTGATTAATTAAAGCTGGTGATTAGTGACTTCTTTGATGTCTTGTATTTTGTTTCCCACGGTATCCCCCATACTGCGATAATTGAGACCGACGTAACAATATTGTTTTAAGAATAACCAGACATATATATATATATATATATATATATATATATAGTTAATATTCACTGTATCCTCTGTAGGTAAGGATACTAATGAATTGGAAAACATTTATTCCCTTTTTTAAACTTTGGCTAATAAATTAATTTTATTCTTAACATTTTTGCTAGGAGTATATGACATAAAAATTGATTATGTCATGTGTACAATTTTTACGTTTTTTTATTAACACAGACTCTTAATTTTTGTAGTTATACAATAAATATAATTATGGATAGAGAGAATAAATTTTAATAAGGGGAATAAACTTATATTTTAGTAGCTTTCGCACTTGCTTATACTGGCGACCTGTGTTAGTCATGATTTATTGGTGACACACTTTTAGTACAGTCACTGAAGCAGAAAAAAAATAAAAATTTCAAATTAAATGGCTTCTACGAGATTTTTTGCATAGGGCTAGATAGAAAGGTAGGAAAGAATTTAAAGAAAAGTTTACAAAAATTCAGTCGCGGGTTTTCGAAAAAGGGAAGGGGAAAGTACAAAAAATTCATTTTTCGTGATTATCTTAATAAATAATAAATGTATGAGAAAAATACAAAAGACCAAAACGAAAGAGTATAATATTCTGCATAAAAAACGTTATTAACATATTTTTTATATGGGCGATAATTTTAGTAGACAAATGAATTCAAATTTGGCCAAATTTTTCACAATGTGGATTTTTCACATAAAATACATGTTTATTTAATAGACATGCAATTTTTTCAGGAATTTAAGTTTAAAAACTCATTATTATTCAGTTATGTATATATTATTACGTATAATTTTTTACTTACTTATTACGCATTATAATAAAAATATTATTAAAAAATGCACTTTATAAATAAGTTCCAAAATAGTTTTTCTTCCAATCATTGAAGATTTAGACAATAAAATAACTCTTAAAACACATTTTTTATTTATAATCTCGTAAAAGCCACTTAATTTGAATTGTTTTCCTTCAGTGACTGTACTAATTGTTGAATGAGCGAAGCGAGTTCGCTGTTTACCATTTGTCTATCTGTCTAATTGCAGTATGTCTGACGATAACTTTTGAGCGCATTAACCGATGTTTGTGAAACTTAGCATGTCTATACTTTTATCCTAAAGATCCCTGTTTTTTTGTAGACTCATCGCCTCAAACTTACGGAACGGGGGCCAACGTTGTGGATACTGTAAAAAATACCGTTGTAGGGTATCAAATTAAAAGAAATTTTAACCAAAATCTAAGTATAAACAAAAATTTGGGCGTCAGAGCCTAACAGTTGTAGAAAATTTTGGAAAAATCTAATAATAGGTTATCGAACTAAAGAGAATTTTAACTAACATTTGAATGTAGTGTTAAGTTTTTAAAAATTGAAAAATTTTGGACTCCAGGCTTAAAAAGAGTTTTAAAATTTAGAAAAATTGTGAAAATGCAGCAGGGTATCAGAGACAAAAGAAACTTTAATCAAAATCTGAATATTTCGGATTTTTGATGTTTATTGTAGGCCTACATCATTTATATTTTATTATCATTTGTGGCACTTGTAGCTGGAGGCTTTTAGTAGCTAGTAAAGCTCTTTAAAGATGGCGTCTTTGGTCGTTGTCGGTAACATTTAGTGTCATGCAAGGTCAGAGGAATGTGCTTAAAGACATTGACTCACTTTGCTAGTACCTCAGATGTATGCCTTTTATCAACAATCAAACTATTCTCACAGCATCACTACTATAGCAAACAGCGCGAAAGAAAGTTTGAAAAAAATTGTTTAGAGTAAAAAAAAATTTTAGAGTAATATTATGGACAAGGCCTACTCATGATTTATCTTAATATCTACATTTTAGCTGATTCCCATATTATCTACATGGGACTTACAAAAAATACCTGCTGCAATATCATACATGATATTTGATATTTTCATTATACATCATCATATATGAGGTGTCTTCAAAAAAAGACGGAACTATTTGTGTAGCACGTCCACCTACGCGTAGAGCAAGCTGCACAATTAAGTGTTGCTAGCGACAGTTTTTGACGCCGGAATGTCGTTTTCTCCGTCCCGTCATGATCGTCAGTCTTCGAGCTACACGCGCTGTCGTGGGCACGGGAACACACCGTCCGGCGGATTTATAACGAAGTGAGAATGAAGATCTTAACACAACGTGTGTGTATACAGTTTTCTGCTAATTTTGTAAAATCTTTACACAGCAATTTCCATTGCATTCCAAAGTTGTCATTACCATTTGAATTGGTACGCAGTTGTTGACCGATTTGAAAACGGGTCTGTTTCTGATCGTTCTCAACAAACGCAGTAAGAATTTTTCAGTGATACATTTTCTATCAAAATTTAATTTTGCTATCTTATATTGACGTGCATTCTCTCAGAAAATCTCGGCAGTTAAACCATGTTTTACAACACCAAATCACGAGCTCTCTTCCCATGATCTTTAACATCACTTTTTTCTGCACCGACCATTGTTTTTAACCTTTTTAAAATTTCTTAAAATAATCGTTTGGCTCTTGCAGGCCTCTGCGTATGATTAATTTAAACAACCAGAATGCCTTTGCAAAATTTTAACCTATTTCTACTGCAAAATTTCATACGCACATGATGTTCTTTGAGGTATTTCTTAATCACTTTGTCATTAATCCGGCGGCCAGCGTGCGAACGTTTCCACTCAATCTGTTATGCCTCAAATACTAATGCTGATAGCGGAATAAAATAATGACAGTTTGTTGTCAAAAATTATCGCTAGGTGCGCTCAAAGTCGCAGCGCATTGTTTGTGCGGTTCGATATGGTATTCTGAAACTTCGGTCTTTTTTTTAACACACTTCCTATTGTTGACAAAATTTTTCCATTCACCTGTTTTGCCAGGAGTGGTTTTGAATACAAAACCAAGTGCAGAGAAACGAGAAAATTTGGTTTTTTATTTTTTGTATTCTTTTTATATAGCCTAAATGTACCATATAATGTTATTATTTATATTCTTAAAGCGATCGTTTTCGGTCACAGACCATCATCAGGTTATATAGCACATTCACAATATTATAAAACTATAGTTGTGCTATATAACCTGATGATGGTCTGTGACCGAAATCGATCGCTTTAAGAATATAAATAATAACATAATATGGTACCTTTAGGCTATATGAAAAGAATACAAAAAATAAAAAATTGAATTATAGGTACCATTAATAAAAAAAAAACAATAAGTGTAAGTATAAAATACATCACATTATCATTAGAGAAAATTTGATTTAGCCAAATTTACTTTATTTGTAAAATAAAAAAAAATATTCCGTGATGTTATATTTTAATTCTCTTCGTCTTGTAAACGCTATAGATGGTAGTGTGTCCTTGTAATGTTAGAGCTTCATCTTCATTGTAATGTTAGATAATAGTTGTTTAAACAAAAATAGAATTGACATGACGAATTACATACGAGGAGAGTGAAGAATAATAATAATTCTTCTTCTTCAGCACTGCAGCCCAACGTGTTCCCCGACTTCCAACAACAATCTTCTCCAAAGTCTCCCATTCACTGCCATCTCAGTGTAACCCCCTCACACCTCACATCAATTCTTCTGACATGTTCTAGCGCATCATCCAACCATCTTATCCTAGGTCGGACGCTGTTTCTGCTTTTATAGACTTACGCTCTCAAGATTTACTTTGGCATACGCTGCTCATCCATCCGCTGTAGGTGACCTAGCCATTGTATTCGTTGAGCCTTTATAAATCTTAACAATGTCTTAATGATTCAATAGCTCATCTATCTCCCGGTTTTATTTCTTGTTCTCCGTTCGTCATCTTCTTTAACCCGGCTATAAACACGTCTTATGACCTTTCTTTCAAACCTTCTTAGTGCTACTTGTTCTTTTTTGTCCATGTCTCGCCTCCATTAGTTACAGTCGGTCTAATAAGTGTCCTAAATTATTCCTTAGGCTTTCACGGCCGGTGTCATTTGAATTATGAAAGATATCCGGGCTGTTTGGCCGTGGTCCCTGGTTAAAAACAAAACCAAACGTTTCGGCAGCTCCACTGGCTGCCATCATCAGTGGTATAAAATTTCTGCACTTTGGGTGTCTACGTGCAGGCCCACAGTACTGTGGTATAGACTGATGTATACCACAGTACTAAGTCTATACCACAGTACTGTGGGCCTGCACGTAGACACCCAAAGTGCAGAAATTTTATACCACTGATGATGGCAGCCAGTGGAGCTGCCGCCGAAACGTTTGGTTTTGTTTTTAACCAGGGACCACGGCCAAACAGCCCGGATATCTTTCATAATTCAAAAGTGTCTTAAATATTTTTATTTTTGAGTTACGACTAATATAATGAGTTTGCTTCTCAATAGTCTGCTGTTGGCATTATATGCCCTCTTTCCTAATTATATCCTGTCGTGTATTGTCGTCTTTATGGACCTCTCACTACCTATCATGTTACATAGATATCTTAACTTCTTAACTGCATCAAATGTATTATCAATCGCAGTCCTTCAGTCTTTCGACTGGTTTGGTACCCTCCCCGCATATACCCGTGGTGCGTGTGGTACTGAGTCTCTCACAGGTACTGTATATGGGACCTACAGTTTAACGCCGGATCCGAACGGCCTAGTTGGAGAAGGTTTATACTAAGCAGGATACCTCTCGCTGGTTTGCCATTGCCTTGCGAGGGAGAACGGTCGTATCTAAATCAGATGGCCCCCGGCGGGATTTGAACCCGCGCCGACAGCGTAGCAGCGCCACACGCTAGCCACTACGCCCCGACCGCTCCGTATTATCAATATATGCATAAATTCTATAGATTTCTTCTATTTTTTGATGCAGAAACCAGCATGTATTTAGTTTTGCTGATATTTACATTGGTTTCCATTCAAGCGGATTTTCGATTCAGATCTTTGTACACCTCAAGTAGCCGTTGTCTTGATCTGGCTACTATCACAACATTGTAAGCGTAAGCAGATATTTGGCTTAGTTATTTAGTTTAGTATTAGTGAAGAATAATTACGTAGAAAAATAAGAGGACGGCAGGCCCAGGTAGATGGAAAGGAGAGGCAACTAATGTGGAAGGAGAAGGACAGGGCAAATTGGAAAGTCAGCAGGAAACAAAATGAAAGAAGAAGTAGAGACAAGGCATTTGGTGGAAGGATTTGTAAAAACCAGAGAAGCAATAAATACGTAGATTTAAAAACAAAACAAGGAGTTGATAGATGTAGGAATTCTTACATATTATGAAACACTTTGGTAAATATTTATAAAATAACAACGTACAATTGTAACAAGAAATATTAATTTAATTATCACATAAAATAATTTACAAGTATTTACTTAATATTAAGTCAATAAAAGTTTATATATATATACCCATTGTTTTAGTGCAGTTGTTTACAATTCTCTCTAGTGTCCTATTATCGTGTCCGGTCTGAGCGTGGTAAACGGTAAAACCATCTGCTTTCAATGTGTAAACAAAATCTACGTTTTATCTCAAAATTAATTTAAAAAAGTTGGAATAGTTTCATAGCTACATATTAGTGTTTTGTAAATATATCAGTAAGCATTCCGCAGATAATTAATTTTCTCAAAACCTGGTTAGGGTAATAATTTGTACTTTTTTAAAGTGTAGTTTTGATTTTTTAATAGTGTAAATTTAAATTAAACGTTCCAGACCACAGATGAAACGAATAAAGTATTCATTAACTTAACATGTACGTTAAGGCAGAAGCAAAAATTTCATATGTGTTCTAACATGTGAGCCAAGAAAACCTGACAATTTTCAGAAAGTTATAAAAGATTATGAAATATAATATTCAGTTTACTTACGCAGTAAGAAGGAATAGAATACCGTTTAATAAAATAATCTAAGCATTCCTCAATTTCTATATTAGAATACATTCTTATTGACGATCTATTTAGGAAATGGAAGCGTCTAGTGAACACTGGTATTGAGTTATCACGAGACAGGTATTTGAATGTGCTGGTTGTTTGCTGACGACTTTCTTGTATTTCAAAATACAGAATCTGATTTTCAAAAAATTTTTTTTTAAGCTTTATCGGATTTGCAAAAAATACAATATGAAAATCTCCACTATAAAAACAAAGATAATGGAATTTTGAGGCAGAGAACTGATAGGAACAAAAATAATGATTTATGATCGAATTTTAGAGCAAATGAGGCACTTTAATTATTTGGGTAATGATATTGGCCATGATAAGAATTATGATACTGATGTTTAATTAGGTAAGTTTCAGACTATCTGTGGGAAAACATTTTTAGAAACAAGTCAAGTCGAAATAAAAAATTAAAGTTCTACAAAGTTCTGGCAATCCCTGTACTGTCCTATGGGCGTGAATTATGGACAAGAACCAAGAAACAAGACATTAAAATACAGGCCTTGAAAATGGCGTTTTTAAGAGAAGTTAAACTATGTTTTAAACTTGACCGTATAAGGAATGAGGCAATAACAGAAAATTTACAAGTTTTTAACTTGAATGAGAATTTTAATAGATTACAAACAATAGTGTAAAGAACACTTAGAAACAATGTCAGATTACGGATTGGCCAAACAAATCTGGAAATACAAACCTATAGGACACAGGCGTGTGGGTAGACCCAGGTAGAATAGGCTGGAGGATTTTTGAAGGCGGAACAGGCAGCAACTTGCTAGTAATTACTTATCATTTCTTTGTAATTGAAGATGAATTATTTATTTGCGATTGTTAACTTATTGTTTTCGTTAATTAATAGTAGACGGAACTTGTACATGCCTAAACTGTGTAGCGTAGCTAACGGGCAGGAACGCGCTCGGGCTGACACATGCGTCACGCCGTCACGTTCTCAGTGCACGGTAGCGTTAAAGTGTATAAAATAATCCACTGAACATGTACGTGCATATGTACATAATGCATTTCAATTGGGAATGCAGTCGCGATAGTGTTTATATCCGAAAATACACGCTCGGGTACGGCTGATTGTTATAGGCTTGTGCTTGTGGGACGGGGACAACGATGTCACCGCACGGCACGGAGCCGTGATACTGACCTGGGAATATGAGGACACTGACCTGGGAATACCCACCTCACGAAGACGATTTTTACCTCAAATCGGAACTGGTGTCACACTGGAAAGAAGGCGAGGGGAAAAGTTAAGTTAATTTCCATGTTAGAACTCTTATTTTTCTCCTACTCCTTGAAAAAAAGCGAAACTTTGTTTTAAAATGTAAACGCCTCACAGGATTCAGTGGTCTTGTATTCGCCTTCTCCTGTCTAAACACCAGTAATACTATACGATTAGTACTTAAAAACTGTCAAGGTTCCGTGGCCCACACATGTATTACAGTTACTTTTATTTATTTAAGTCTAACATTGTCACTTGTGACTTTGCTTTGTACACTCTCTAGACGCCTCGTGCGGAAAAGCCCTTTCAGGCCATCGGCTATCTTTAAGTCTTACGCGAGCAGAGCCAAACACATTAAGTACGTACCTAATACCTAAGTAGGCCTAAATACGTACATGTCTTTAACAGAATGTCCGGTTAGACTTACAAAATGAAAGACTCAAGAAAGTCTCGTCCAGTAAGAAGAATTACGGATTGTACAAGTAAAAATAAGAAGGATGCTACTGACACCATAAAAAAATAAATAAATAAAAATACCTGCTAAAATTTAAAGAAACTCCAAAAAAAGATACTGAAAAAGTATACTGTAAAATCCACATTCGTCTCTTCTGTATCCGTATATGTTGCACTACTGATAGTTTTGTTGCTTATTCGTAACAAAATTAGGAAGTATTTTAGGAATATTATTTTTTCTTTCTTTGATAATTGATGTTAGAGGTTAACGAGGAACAGCGTTTCAAGGACGCGCTATAGAAATCTTTACATGTTCTTTGTATACACCTATGATATTCAATCAAACATTTCAATTAAATAACAATTTCATATACATTGTATGTTAAATCATCTTTCCATTGATACCACCGTCCTTGATAGTGTGTAGATATTCCAATTTTTCTAGTTTACATTATTATTATTATTATTCATTTAAAATATATTTCATATGTGTGTGTATATATTATATACTTTTTTTATAAAATTTTAACTAAAATAATAACTATTAGAAATATTATATGTATATATACCACTAAATAGGCGATCCGCAGCCTAGTTAGTTTTTAGATTTTCGGTCTGTTATGAATATACAACATTGTCGATTTGAAAATTTGCAACAGTTTTATTAGACACTTTTGTACGTATCATACTCGCATTTCGCTCATGGCCGCGGTCGGAACTTTTAAAGCACTTTTTGGAAGAGTCGTCGACGACGTCGTCGTTGATGACGGCGACGTCATCGTCGCCGTCGACGCGTTCTGCATCAAATGGTTGCCGGTCATCAGCGGCTGCGACTCGGGAGGACTTTTCGTTCTCGGCGGCGGAGGCGGCCTCGGCAGCGACAAGTGCAGCGTGACGGATCCGTTGGGCGGGGACGCCGTCGTACGCGGGTCGACGGCGCCGGAGTTCGACGCGGAAATGTTTCTCGGCAAAGTCGCGTTGATGTGGGCCGGCACCCGTGGAGTCGCCGCCGGCATTATGTGGTGGTGTCGAGGCAACGTCGCCATCGGATGGTGCTGTATCGCCGGCGACGACGATCGCGGCAGACTTTCGTTGGATATCATTGTCGACGCGTCGCGAGTGACGTCAACTATCACGCTCGCCGAGCCGGGATAGTGTTTCGTCGATCCGCCGCCTTCATAGCTCGACATGCCCCGCTGTTGTTGTAAACTTTTGATTTCCAGTCTCGTCTTGTCGCGTTGATAGTAGACGCCGGCGAATATCAATATGTTGAGTACCAGCAACGAACAGCCGATTGCGATAGTTACACTGAGCGCCGTAGAGTACGCTGCGTATCCGGCCGCTTCCAGACTGGCCAGCGTGTCTGTACTCGAGTTGGACACGTGCGGGTTGACGTATCCCTGGTTGCTGCCTCCTATCACGCTGACGCACGTCGTCACCATCGTCTCCATCGTGGTGATGGGCAACACCACTTCGGCGACGGTCCCGTTGACGTTCGACGACGACGGTCGCCGGCGGACGTCTTCCGATCTGGACAGCGGGTCGGGCCTGACGATTCCGTCGTAGAGGTCGGCGTCCCCATGGTTGCGGAACAGGTTGTGCCTGGCGGCGGCGTCCTCCATTCCGGCTCGATGCAGCTCGGGAATCAGACGCAACCACACGGACAACTGGTGGGCGCGGAAGTGGTTTTTCATACGAGGTTTCATTCCTGCAACAATACGATTCAATTAACGTGTAATCTATTAACATTAGTTCGCTTACAGTATTTACTTTGGTCAAATATTTCAGTGTTTGGGAACTTTACGTTACAATTTTTACTCATAGCCTTTTTATCATAACGAACTATAAATATCCATTTTAAACCACACGAAACATTTAATAAATTCATTATCAAACATTATATACGGTTGATCGTTCCTAAATAATGTAAATCGACTCTATAGAAAGCAGATCATTACTGGTTGATCTTGTATAGAGTAGTGGAAGCAAGCAAATCAGATATCGCCATGCTGAATGTTTTGAAACCTGGAAGGATACAAATTAATGCGTAGCGGTTTTCACAAAGTAAAGTTCATCTTCGGAGTTTAACGACCATAATTAGCAGTTATAGAAATTCTTACCTGTTCCTACTCTGTTTATGATGACCGCTTGAGAGGTCAACATTTTAATACATAATGAAGAGCGATTTTATCAACAGATCACGGCTGACAATTCAGAGAATGACCATCAAGGATATGAAATAAAAGAAGAGGATGAAATAGGACGTGAAGAGCGTGGGGAACCTATCATGATGGAAGAGTTTTAGAAAGCATTAGATGAGCCTAAATGAAACAAGGCACCTCGTATTGACGATATTCCAGCAGAGTTGCTTAAGACGGAAGGAGAGAAACTAAAACAGAACTGTATGAATTGGTCTGGAAACCTACGAGACAGGAAAATTGCCAGAAGACTTTTCTAAGTGTATCATACTGCCAATACCTAAAAGATTTAATGCTCGATCATTCAAGGACTACAGAACGTTAAGCCTGGTGTCTCATGCATAAAAAATAGATGATTACCCGAATCATCCTTTGAAAAATAGAAGTTACATAGAAAGCCGTTTGACAGAAGATCAGTTTGGTTTAAGGAATAATATGGGAACAAGGGAGGCAATTTTGGCATTAAGATAGATAATAAAAAAACGACTGAGAAAAGACAAAGCGACATTTATAGCTTTTGTTATTAGAAAAGGCCTTCGATAATGTTAAATGGAACAAGCTGTTCAGTATTCTACACAAAACACGAGTGCCCTACAAAGAAGGAAGATTGGTCCAGAATCTTTACAAGGACGAGGCAGGCATAGTTTGATGTGGAAACCATCAAGAAGAGGCAAACATTGAGAAAGGAGTAAGATAGGGATGTTCTCTGTCTCCATGTTTGTTTAACTTGTACGTCCAAAAAGCGATCGATAGAGTAAGAGAAGACACCCATCTCGGAGGTAACATACACGGGGAAAAAGTGGACATGCATAGGTTTGCAGATGACATAGCAGTGATTGCAGAGAGCAACGAAGATCTACAGAAGATTCTTAACACAATGGATCAAGTAGTAAAGAATGAATTCAATATGAAAAGAAATGAACAAAAGACCAATGTCCTAGTCTGCAGTCGGAAGGAAGAAGATCCAGTCAGAATAACACTTGGAAATAATGTTCCCCAGGTAGTTAAAGAATATAACTATCTAGGAAGTAAAATCACAAGTGATGGACGTAGCAGGGAGAAAATTATAAGCAGAATTAACCAGGCTAAAATTGCTTTTAACAAACAGAAAATCCTCTTCAGTTCAAACACTATCAGCCTAAAAATAAGGAAGAATCTATTAAAGACGTACGTGTGGAGTGTTGCCCTATACGGGAGTGAATCTTGGAAAATTGGAGAAAGTGACAAGAAAACACTCCAAGCATTTGAGACCTGGTGCTACAAAAGAATATTCAAGATAAGCTGGAGGGAGAAAATAACAAATGAGGAAGCCTTAGAAGAGCTCAGGAGGAGAAGAGCTTTCTACGAAATTTGAAAGGCAGAAGAGCTAAGTTTATAGGGCATATACCACGACACAATGGGTTGGTTAGGAGAATAATAGAAGAAACAATTGAAAGGAAGAATCACAGAAGACGACCCCGTTTAGACTACATGAAACAGCTTATGGTCGATATGAACTGCACATCATATTGTGAGCTGAAAAGAAAGGCAGAGAAGCGTGATGAATGGCGACCTACTGCCAACCAGCCTATGGGCTGCTGACTGAGAAAGAACATGGTTGGCTAGAGCTGTGAAAGCCTACAAAATTATGATATTATAAATTACTTTTGGACACTGAACACCATAGATGGTACGAACTTTGACGTACGAGTTTGACTTTTACGAACTGAAAAAGTAACTTAAATCGTGCTTATTTTGAAGCACTTATCATGACTGTTCCCAAACAAGTACATTACAAAAACTTGTCTTACATTAATTATAAACTCTAATTACAAATTGTATAAACAATTTGTGTACCAATCTAATATCCAATTGTTGATTATTGTTTGTTTAATTAATTAAAATATCATTACATACAGTAATTTAAATTGTAATACTGTATAAATTAAGTTCTGTCATACTATAATTTTCTCGTTTCCTTAAAGATAATTTTGGAAGATGTAAACAAACTATCTCAAGTCTTCACATATACAAGATACATACATACGCACGCACACACACACACACACACACACACACACACACACACTCACATACACGAACACGTTCACCCAAATATTTAATTGTTCTGTTGTGTTTGACATTTCTTTTGTATTTCATACACAGGTCCTGATGATGACAATAAACATTGTCGAAACGTCGACACAAATAAGTTAGAAATTTGTGTTATTTTTGACCGATCCTCACTAACCCTCCACTGAAAAATTCATTGATTGATGGTCACTACGAACTTAAGGATTTAATTAATTATAAAGAAAGCAATATCGATCAAGAGGTTATATAATTTTAGTAAACGATAGGTAAAATAGAGAATAAAGTCTTAATATCTTTTATATTATTACTCATGTGTTATATTTTCGGCTGCCTAAAAATATAAGAAAAAGATATCTTCTCTGTAGTAACCAGGATTATTTAAGGACATGTAATCTGATACCTTATTTTAAAATTTAAAACGCATTAATTATAATTTAATGATATTAATGTATAAAAATACGACTTATGTAAACACAATTATATTTCTAGAGTGGTATAAAATAAGCTCTATTAATATCTATTATTTCTGTTTAAATAGCTGCTTGTAAATTAAAATGAGTATAAAACATTTAATAAATTTCTCTCAACTTGCTGACCACGATTTACTGTTATTTGGAGGGGGGGGGGAGACGTAGTGTCCATGTTGTATAACAGGGACAAGACATTTTGTAAAATGTTTTAGTGGATGGTTAGTGAGGATCGGTCAATAATACAACTTTTAGTTATTTTGTGTCGACGTTTCGACAATATTTATTGTCATCTTCAGGACCTGTGTACGAAATACAATAGAAATATCAAACATAACGAAACAATTAAATATTTGGGTGAACGTGTTGGTGATGTGAGTGTGTGCGTGCGTATGTGTGTATCATTTTTTATGTGAAGACTTATGATAGTTTGTTTACATCTTCAAATTATCATTAAGAAAGCGAGCAAATTATAGTATGAGAGAAATTAATTACATACGCACGCACACACTCTCATCACCAACACGTTCACCCAAATATTTAATTGTTTCGTTATGTTTGATATTTCTATTGTATTTCATACACAGGTCCTGAAGATGACAATAAATATTGTCGAAACGTCGACGCAAAATAACTAAAAGTTGTATTATTGACCGATCCTCGCTAACCATCCACTAAAACATTCACTGATTGACGGTCACTAAAAATTTAAGGATTTGATTTTGTAAAATGTTCATGTTATCAGAGCTATTAAAATATTATGAGGATATAGAAAACTGATTAGCCCTTTTCTAATTTATTAGTATGCAATATACAGTATCAATAATTTTAGTCTGTGTCTGTACGTAGAATACACGGTTAAATAATGAAATGTGTCGACTGTGTTACCTGATACGTTTGTTTCACGAACTTACCTATTTCTAAATATTTTTGATGTACCGGGTCGTATTCGTCCCACACTATACTCCTGTACCTGTTCCTCTCTTTAGAAATAGGCAGTGTCGATTCTTGTTTCTGGAACTCGTTGGGATTCCTGCAGAAAATTACACTTGCTCTTATATTGTGTTACCTAGGCAAGTCTGCTTGAAGTCACTTATTAATAAACAGGGTTTAATTATTATTTATAATAATAAAAGACTTCCTTGTGACACAAAATTATTTTTTTAAATAAATGTATTTGCATCATCTTATAGAAAATCTGAAATTCTTTTTGTTATAGCTGCACTTCCAGAGTCTAAAAACTCTTCAAAAAGTACTTTTAAGGTTAACGTACTAATTAAAACTAAGCACTTACTGTTATCTGCTTATCATACTATAAATCTAATGCATATCTAGTACGCTGTGTGTCAATGTTTCATATTATTTCCACTCTATAAAATTACTTATGTATCTCTGTCTTTCTTCTTTAAATTTGTCTTCTTCTAGCAATAATAAAATTGGGTTCTATTATTACTTTTAGCATATTATTTCTAACCTAAAGAACTGCAACTGCTTTAGATTCTGTGTAGTATCTAGTTTTCTTAACACTCAAATGGTTGTTATATTCTATGGCAATTTAACCAACTATGTATATGTCTAACTAATGGTTTGGCTGTCATCACATTAAAGTGCATTTCGTTCTCACTATTGAGTGTACACGTTCAGCATCCAGGTGCTAGCAGATTTCAAACAACACAAAACTGAATATTCTAGTCTAATAAATAAACATTATACACAGCAGTATATATATATAGTCCTAGTAAAAATTACTACCGAATGAAAAATTTACAAAAATAAACCTATTATGTTCAATAAACCTAATAATTAATTGGCAGCAAAATTAGACAGTCCGCTACCTTTAGTCTATATAGTCTGTAAAAGAAAGATATTTGCGTAAAGTCTGAGGTAATAACAGACAATTGATGCATCTTGTTGACTTCTTTGTTTCTCCTTGCATCTGTACATTGGCTTCTCTGCATGTGCAGTATTTTGGTGGTGCAAAATAGAACATCAATGTTTACTATTAATATTATTTTTGTTATTAATGCATGAAATAATATTTTGTCTGACCTATATAATGTCGAGTAACAGTACTATGACAATAAAGTAACTTCTTACAAGAACCTCGTCACCTCGTCGTTACCTCGTCACGTAACGTCTTACAATTCGCAACAATGTACAACGTCGATTCTGTTGAGCTAATAGCCCTTCTTTTACAGGTGCTTAAATAAATGTAATAGGTTACGATTTTACGAGCAAAACATGATCAAATTTGAGAATACATTTTGGGTTTCTTAATATATTTGAGTATTTTTATAATTCAGCTGGTTGTATATAGTATAACTTTTATTTGACTTACTACATTTTTAATGTGCTAAATTTATAATACTATAACTACACAGTATTGTTAATTTGTATTTATACTTTGATAAATACTTTTACATGAAAGTGATGCTTATGATAAATAGCTTTTCTTAAATTACTAATAAAACATAGATATAAATTTTTACTAACATTTAAAAGAATCGAATGAGACTAACTTGTAAGAGGTTTACTACATTTGTGAAATTAATTCATTTTTACATTCAAAATATCTATATTTTGGTGGAAATGATGTTTTACTTTGTATAGAGGATGTAAAACTTATAGTATATTTTATAACATAGTGTATTAGGTAACATTTATGACAATATTAATTATGCCTTTACCCTTTTCTTGCAAAATTTGATAAGTACGTGATGACAGCTTCTGAGAGAGCAACCTCGGACTTCGTATAATTTTTACAAAAATGGTTGAAGCCGTCTACAAGAGGAGCGCCCAAAAAGTAAGGAAGCTCTTCCCCATGTACGGTGCCCAGCCTCTGAAAATTTGTAGCGTACATAAAAATGTGATTTTTGCATAAACTTAATATATAATTGAAAGTCTACATATCTGTAATAAAATGTAATATAAATTAAGACAAATAGTACGATTATGTAGATGTTAATAATTTAGTGCCCAGACGTTTTAAGGACATACCCAACATATCACAACTAATAAACCTTGTATAATCTATCACACAGGTGATTTATCATATTGCAATGGTGAAACCATTTGAAAAATTCGAGAGCATCCTTCGACCCGTTTCTACACTACTCGAGCAGGTGTAGAATTTAAAATACCTTCTAGAGTGTTCTAGAGCAATTGAAATGCTCATTATGTGGTCTCGTTGTGCAGTAAGGATGGAAAGTTGTTCTCAAACAGCTGTGCTAACTATAAAAACAAGAGCACGTATAGGTCCTTGGATTTATATATTTAGTAGTGACAAAGACACTTTGTGTTATTCCATCCCTCTGTATTATTACTTTGACACCGTAGTGTGTACAAATATTACAATTGCGCAATAACTATGCTAGTGTCACTTCACTTGTAGGTTTAAGCGTTCACGAAGATTTTAATCTCTCCATTCATGAAGAGATTCACAACTGTTAATTATTTTGTTGATTGCAATATACACTTATAGAGCAACACATTTCTCAAGCACTCGTCTTATTTAGCAGTGATTACAGATGTGCTTTGTATTTGAATTCAAGTAGTCCGGATCACTGACAGATCCCTAGTGTTGAACTCGTATGGTTATGCGCACATTGTTTAAGCTTGAAAAAGTAAATTGTTTTTATGACGCATAATTAGAATAAGAAGTATATAAGGTAGTTTGATTTTATTTTTCAAAATGTGATAAACTACAGTGTTTAAGAGTGGTTCTTTTTATTATCGCTCTCTTTTCATCTGATAACTCCTTAATCAAATAAATCATTCGATAAGTAAAAGAATGCATAAAATTAACAAAAAGTAAAGAATACTTAATGATGGAAGTATTGTTAAAACTTAGCCACTGTACTTAAATGACTAACTGTCCCTATATTGATTGTTTTTAACGAGAACAACTTATTTAAAAGAAGGACTTTCCTTTCGCACTGACAGTGTAATACGAGAATCTATTTCACAGGAGAGTTAAGGTCCCGATATTAATATAAACATGTAAGTGAGAAAATTGTTTATTTATTTTTATTTTTATTTATATATGAGACACTTATCGGACCGGTTATTACTTATGGAGGCGAGAGATGGACCCTGAAAAAAAAGAACAAGAAACACTAAGGAGGTTTGAAAGAAAGATCATAAGACGTGTTTATGGCGCGGTTAAAGAAGATGACGAATGGAGAATGAGAAATAACCAGAAGACAGATGAGCTATTGAATCAAGAAGACACTGTAAGATTCATAAAGGGTCAATTAATACAATTGTTAGATAACCTAGATCAGATGGATGATCAGCGTATGCCAATAAAAATTCTGAGTGCGCAGGTCTAGTATAGAGGGACCGACCTAGGACAAAATGGTTGGATGATATGCTGGAAGATCTTAGAAGAAGAAGAAGAAGAAGAAGAAGAAGAAGAAGAAGAAGAAGAAGAAGAAGAAGACGTAAGTGAGAAAACAAATTTAACACTTACACTAGAAAATAAGTTTTACTTATAAGATAAAGAATACGTACCCAATAGACAACATTTCCTCTTCAAAAAAATCTTACCTCTACAACATTAATCATCGGCCAGTGTTTTCAATAATTTAAGACCTTAATTTCTTATTCTCAATTTCTTGTACAATAGCAGGTGTTGGCAGCCTATGATATTCCTTATTTTTTCCTATTTACAATTATGGAGGTAGATGCAAAATTAAGAGGTTTTAACAGATGCGAATGGCTTTAATATTAACGGCATGATGTGGGAAATATAAAGATCTGAGAAAGAAAAAAATTCTAAATTGTTAACGTTTTTGATCAAATAAAGAGCAAATGTGATGTAATACAATTACAAGAAGAACAATTTGCTGAAAAGTGGGAATGCAGACTACTGGGAAATATAAGCATTTGAAATATATGCATATAAGCATATTAAGCATATGCTTTAGGAAAACATTAACAATGTACGAAAATATGCAAAAAACGGTAGCCTAACTGACAGGAGGTACGAACTAAGCAAGTAGCGATCAAGGAAAGAAAAGAAGGTTTGATCTTCACCTTATGTAGACAACAGAATAATTAGGCTAGTAACAAACAAGAATATCAACAATTCTAGCTCAATAATAACTTGGTAACAACTGTTACATTTTCAGTAATTAGATTTTTATAGCTGAAAAAGTTGAATTTAACATGTATATAAAAAAAGTTAATTTTCTAGAACAGAGTATCAGGTGGAGTTTGAATGCTTCCTTGTAGAGAAGTTGAACCCTTGTGCTGTGTTTGCGTAGGAAATCATCTCGGATCCGCTGCTGCGACCCCTCTAATGGGGTTGTGCTTATCACGCTAATGTCTTTCTGCCACAATAGCAGTGTCAAAAGGGAAGCGTGCTTATCGCCCACCACTGTGAAAGAATTTCTTATGATCCGCTTAGAGCAAAACACACTTATGAAATAATAACAGCATCTTTTACAAAATATTAGATTGTTATTATATAGTGAGCATTGTCTTTTCCATTACACATTGGATTACTCGATTATTAAAAATGTCTTCAATTTTTTCCACAAAATTTATTTTTCAAAATAATAATTTTTTTTAAATAGGTGCTTTTTGTGAATAGCATTTTGTATACGTGTTATAACGATTTTCATTATTATTATTTCAGAATTAAAATTTCTTTTGTCATTATTTTTATTTTATAATAAAAATTTTTTTGACATTATTATTATTTCATGATTAATAGTTTATTATTTCTTTTATGAATTTGCTAACTGCTATAATTTTTTTATTGTTCGACTAAGCTTTTCGTCATTACTGACATCTTCAGGTCTTAAACAAAGTCTATCAACTGTACGTTGTAGGCTTTTATACTTTAGGCCCCTCCCCTTATGTCATCGCCCCTCCTATTGGTTCTAGCTGCTACCGCTCTTCAAGGGAACTTTGTCTGCCTTTTTCCGTTAGGCATTTTTCTAACGTCCGTCAAATTGTTTTAAGAATCTCCCGTTAATTTCTTCATTCTTGACTTATAATTTTTTTGTAACCTTTTACATTTCGTCATTTTTTAGTGTGTTATTCTTATTATTTTAATTTATTTTTGTTTATTGTTTAATATATAATAAAATATTTCTTCATTTGTAAAATCCACTTTTATATTCATTAATTTATTTTTATCTTCTTTTTCTACTTTAAGTATTTCTAGTTCTTCTATTAATTTTCTTTTTTGCGGATTGTTTTATATTTTGATTATTTCCATATTTTCATTAGGATTTATGAATTTATGGCCTGATTCGTTGAAATGTCTTGCATATAGTGAGTTCGTTACTCTAACCCCTTCTCCTTTTGCGTGTTCATTCATTCTGATTTTAAATTTTCTTCCAGTTTCGCCCAGATATATCTTATTACATTCTCCACATTTTAATTTGTTTACGCCGCTTTTTTCTGTTAATGGAATTTCTTCTGTTTTATCATTTTTTATATATTCGAATACATTTTTCGTTTTCTTTATTCGAACCAATAGGAGGGGCGATGACATAAGGGGAGGGGCCTAAAGTATAAAAGCCTACAACGTACAGTTGATAGACGTTGTTTAAGACCTGAAGATGTCAGTAATGACGAAAAGCTTAGTCGAACAATAAAAGATTATAGCAGTTAGCCAATTCATAAAAGAAATAGTAAGGATGGCTGCTAATTTAAACAATACGAAGAATAATAGTTTATTATTAACGAATGCTGATATTTACTTTTACGGTACACAACTTGGATTACGTGTTCTGTTGCTATTTCCACCTGTCTTTGGTATTTAGTATTCCATTATTTACATGACTGTATCTGTTAAAAATTATAATATTTCTCAGTCAGTTAATGTGATTCAGTTGCGCTATAGTTTCGATGTTACTAGATTTACTTGAGTCATTTCCATCAAAACGCATAGGTACTTAATTTTCTTAATGTTGTACCAGTATTCTTGTTATTAATTTCCCTTATCATTTGTTGCTGATTTAATATGATATCCACATCATCATCATCATCTTGACAACACGGTATAGGCAAGGCGCTGCCTGTTCCGCCTTCAAAGATCCTCCAGCCATCTCTTCCTGGGTCTACCCACACACCTGTGGCCTATAGGTTTGTATTGGCAGACTAGTTTGGCCAGTCTGGAATCTGACATTCTTTCTAAGTGTTCTTTCCACCGTTGTTTGTAATGTTTTAATTTTTCATTTAAATTAAGAACTTTTAACTCTTCTCTTATGGTCTCAGTCTTTATACGGTTGAGTTTACAACACCTTTTAATTTCTCCTAAGAACGCCATTCCCGAGGCCTGTGTTTTACTGTCTTGTTTCTTGTTTTGGGGCCAATACTTTACACCCATAGAACAGCACAGGAATTGCCATAACTTTGTAGAACTTTAATTCTGTACCTTAACGTACCTTGTTTCTGAAAATACGGTTCATTCTACCACAGATCGGTTGGACGTTACCTAACTTAACATCAATATCATAGATTTTATTGTAGCCAATACAATTTTCCAAATACTTAAGTGGCTCGCCTGTTCTACAATTATATCATTAATCATTATTTTTGTTCTTATTTTCTCCTCACGTCGAAATGTCATTACCTTTCTTTTATAATTAGCTTGTTGTTACATCCTCTTCATTCACTTATTAATATATATTAACACTTTCACTGTGAACTTACTTTTAGGTTTTGATTACCCAGACGTTTCGACGTGGTATTAGTCTTTCTCAGTGGGTTTTAAATACTGAATGTCTGTACAGTAACGGTTATGGGATATAGGTGTGTGTGGTGGGGGTTGCTGGTGGGAGGGAATTGGCGCTGGGATTCAAATTTTGTGTAGGTATCAGTGTATCGAAAAGTATGTGTGATCTGTAATGTAATTGTTCATTTAATATGTTGTTTGGTTGTAGTGTGTGATATCTGTAAATTTCAAATTGTTCTGCTGTGTTTAGTTTTCTACTTTTAGGTAAGTAGTGTAGTATTTCCATGTTGTGCTCTATGTTTGTGTAACTGTGGTTTTCGTTTTGTAAATATGTGGCATATGTGGAATGTGTTCCTCTAGATATTCTGAACATCTAAAAGCCCTCACCACAAACTACATACATTCCACATATGCCACACATTTACAAAACGAAAACCACATTTACACAAACATAGAGCACAACATGGAAATACTACACTACTTACCTAAAAGTATAAAACTAAACACAGCAGAACAATTTGACATTTACAGATATCACACACTACAACCAAACAATATATTAAATGAACAATTACATTATAGATCACACATACTTTTCGATACACTGTACCTACACAAAATTTGAATCCCAGCGCCAATTCCCTCCCACCAGCAACCCACTTTCTTTTATAGTAGAGATTTTTACATTGTATTGTTTACAAATCAGATGAAGCGTAAAACAGATTTGTGTAAATCAGATTCTGCAATTTCGAAGTACAAGCAAGTCGTCAGCAAACAACAGCACATTCAGATATCTGTCTCGTGATAACGTAATACAAGGGTTCACTAGGTGTTTTCATTTCCTTACTATATCGGCAGTATAATTTTAAAAAGATAATACTATAGTGTTACGTAATCCCGAAAAAGTGTTACGTAATACGAAACGCTATACAAGTATCTCGGCTATCCTAGCTGTAGTGTGTGTGCGCGCGCGTGCGCGTATTGCTGCGACTTCAAGATGAAGGACAATTACGTGACACTGGCCACGCGTCCACAACGAGATCATTCCAGACCATACATACCGATCCGCGCACGCAATACCGGTTCAAGGCCGCAATCAATTCCTCTCTAGTTTTCTAGTAGAGGCGTATAATGGATTTTTCTGGAATCTCAGAGGGGTATAAATACAAGACTCCAACAACGTTCGGTTTCAGCTTTAGTGGCGATTTATTCCAGTGCGATTCGAAGTGTTGTGGCGAAGTGTTATGTGTTTTTTATAATTGTGCGAGACTCTATTCATTGACATTATTATTGTGTGTGAACAATTTTTATTTAGTAAATAATTTACCTTAATTGAAACCTTCCAGTGACTTTAAGAATGTATATTTATGACGCGTTTCGAGTCATATGACCCTTCATCAGATAATTACCACTCACAAGGGGATCATCAAATATTAAAATTCACATGAAACACACATATGTATAATTGTAAAACTTATAAGAGCGACCGACACAGTGCACTGCGCGAGGCCCACTGGAGACTGAGCTAACGCGTGTCTCACCGTGTGTTATCTCATAATCGATTGTAGCGCGGTGTCATATAACGGGTTTGATTTGAAATTTAATTTATCATTAAGTATGCCATCATGAGTATCTGGGTTATTATGTCCACTATAGATTTCAAATTCTTCCCATGCATCCATATAACGACCCTTGAATTACCATATAACGACCAGTGTCGGTCGCTCTTATAAGTTTTACAATTATACATATGTGTGTTTCATGTGAATTTTAATATTTGATTATCCCCTTGTGAGTGGTAATTAATTATCTGATGAAGGGTCATATGACTCGAAACGCGTCATAAATATACATCCTTGAAGTCACTGGTCGGTTTCAATTAAGGTAAATTATTTACTATATAAAGTAACTTGGACCGTATAAATAATAATGTTTAATTTTATTTGATTTGTTGTAAGAGACTATCTTGTTGATTACGAACTGTTTAATTGTGATAATTAAAGCTGGTGATTAGTGACTCAATAGGTGTCTTGTGTTTTGTTTTCCACTGTACCATACGACGATCAGTTGGACCGTCGTAACAATATGTTATTATATGGTAATATACGTTATTGAACTGTATTAATAGCTACTAGTTAGCGAATTTAATGTTTTATCCAATAGCAATTACTTGTGTTTAGTGTACGCTAGATACTGAAATTATTTAGTGAACACACGAAACCCACTTATGTTAAAGCAAAGGCATGCACAATCTGTGCTCAGGAATTTCGCTAGCACTACAGCCTAGGATTTCGTGTGAACTCGTCAGATAGATTAAATTGAACATAATGTGAAACAATCAAAGTGTAACGGCGCGCAGTAAACCGTTTGTAATTGAAGTGTCTAACTCAATAAGATTGAGTCAGCAGTGGCACCGCAATCCCTGTCAAATTAAACTGCCCCTTGAGCGGGGCTGGCTGGCTTTCTCTCGACATGATAGCGCCCTACTGAAAGCCAGCCAATAAACCCCCCAACCGTACAGTTATATCCCGGTAATAACAGTTTTACGATGAACACGTCTCGAGGGATACGCCAAACACACTTTGGTTTTTATTGGCTACATCATCTCCCTCGTGAAACAACTCTTTCACCTTTTACATCTGCTGTAATAGAACTTCAGTTTGTGAGACAACTTTAATTGAACTCATTAAACTCATCTTTCACTTATTTGTTTCATTGACACTGTTAATAATCTTCACAAAGTAATTCTAATATATGGTCATATATGAATTTGTATTATAATTAGAACAATTTGCTATTATATTTTTTCCTTTATTAAATTTTTACTAGTATACGTAGGATTTAAGATGATAGAAACTGTGGAAATGAACTTCTTAAGAAGAGCGTGTAATATTTCTAGAATGCAACATGTTACAAACAAGCATATAAGAAGGAAAACAGGGCGCACATTTACAACAGCAGAAAAACTAGAATGCGGACAGTTGATATGGTATGGTCACGTAATGAGGATGGAGGAGAAGCGATGGCAAAGATAGCATTGACTTACACACCACAAAACAGGAGAAGAAAAGGAAGACTGACAAAAGAATGGACAACAGGAATTAGGAAAAGCATGAGAGATCGAGCTATTGAAGACGATGACTGGAGAGATAGGCAGAAATGGCGATCGAAATGCGGGATGCGGCATAGACTGTAGGACCCCCGCTAATAATAATATATACGTAGGATTTTAATTTTTCCGCAATCCATTTATTCAAATCTTTATTCTTTGCCAGGGTACTACTCACAACGTCCAGACCTTACTCCGAGGCTGCTTTGGATACTCAAGTATTTCAAGTATTTTTCATCTGCAAAGGATGACAGAGGCTAGATTGCCGAAAGCGACACTGAACTTTACTATGTAATGCCGAAAGCCATTACTATTTCTTTTATGAATTTGCTAACTGCTATAATTTTTTATTGTTCGACTAAGCTTTTCGTCATTACTGACATCTTCAGGTCTTAAACAACCTTGACGTAATGACGAAAAGCAGGTCTTTCAGTAATGACGAAAAGCTTAGTCGAACAATAAAAAATTATAGCAGTTAGCAAATTCATAAAAGAAATAGTAATGATGGCTGCTAATTTAAACAATACGAAGTATAAAGCCATTGGTAGACGAGACGTGGGTCGTCCGAGAATGAGCCAGAACAGGTTTACATAACCTAATCCTTGTAGAGGAGAAGAAGAAGAAGACGTGGGATTTTGTAGATTGTTTCCTGGTATTATATTGATAACATATTACTAGGAGAAGTAAAAGAGGGCTACAGGAAAATCTACTAACACTAGATAGTGAAGCGCATACAAGAGGTTTAAGGTTAAATGTAGTCAAGACCAAATACATGGGATTTCAAGGGAATATGACAAAAAAAAACAGGCAAAACTATCAATTAGCAATTATACATTTGAACGTGTTAAAAATTGTCTACTTAGGTTCAAAAATTATTCAGAACAACTCTTGCAGCAATGAAATAAAGTCCCGCATCGTACGTGGCAGCGGGTGTTCTTACTCCTATGAAAAACTTTTCAAAGCCAGGATGTTAAGCAAACAACTTAAGCCGACTATATACAAAATAATTATACGACCGGTAGTAAGATAAGGATGCGAAGCGCGGACATTGACCAGTACAGACGAGCATCATCCAAGAATATTTCAACGTAAAGTCTTGAGAAAAATCTTTGATCTCTACAAGCTGAAGATGGTCATTGGAGGATTTGAATGAACTATGAGCTGGGCCAACTGATTCAGGGTGCCGACATAGTCCGGTTTATTAAGAGTAGGAGGGTTGGGTCACATAAGGGAGATGGATGACAAAACAATGGCTAAGAAAATTTCAGATTGGTGGCCGGAAGAAGAATTAGAGGCAGACACAGAAAGAGATGGTTGGTTAACATGGAGGATAATTTGAGATGTATGCACGTGAGGAAATAGAGACGGATGTGTAATGAGACGACGGAATGGAAGAAAAGTAATTGAGAATGCTAAAATTCACGCTGGGTTCCAACGCCATAGAAGAAGGGAAGAAGAAATATTTATAACGCATTGTAGACATAGAGAGTATTAAAGGATACGATGCAAATAATTTAAAATTAACAAAATTGTTCTACCTTTTTTTTGAGTTGTTTTGTTGGTTCATCCTCTTCATTCACGCACTAAATATTAAAACAATCAACTAAACCGCTATGAAACTCACCGTCTGTGGCTTAAGTAAATGTCTGTATACAATTGACATGTTTCGGGACACTTGTCCCATCCTCAGAATATTTAAAAAAGTCTCTTCATACCATCATACGATGGCACAGTCGTCAATATATTAAAAATATTAAAAATCCACATAACAGAAAACACAATTACACTACACAAAGTACGCATACAACAATTTTCGGTGTATACCGCACGGTAACCGACAGCGCACTGGTTCATATTTGACTCGTATCGCGACAATATCGCAACGCAGTATCATACAGGACATTAGATTTAAAGTTCAGCTGATCATTTAAAACATGTGGCCTGGTAACAGGATTATTATACGCTCTATATATTTCAAACTCTTCAAGGGCGTTCATGTAACGTCCTTTATTACAAAAGTGAAGGGGTATCAAGTTGGTATGAAAATTAGTATAGTTGTGATTTTCATCAATAAGATGTTTAGCGAATTTAGATTTTACATTTTCTGTGTTGTGAAAATAAGTGGGTGGCTTATGTTCAACAAACCTTTTGAGGAAACCACGGCCCGTTTGGCCCACATAAATGATCAGCTGAACTTTAAATCTAATGTCCTGTATGATGCTGCGTTGCGATATTGTCGCGACACGAGTCAAATATGAACCAGTGCGCTGTCGGTTACCGTGCGGTGTACACCGAAAATTGTTGTGTGCGTACTTTGTGTAGTGTAATTGTGTTTTCTGTTATGTGGATTTTAATATTTTTAATATATTGACGACTGTGCCATCGTATGATGGTATGAAGAGACTTTTTTAAATATTCTGAGGATGGGACAAGTGTCCCGAAACATGTCAATTGTATAAAGACATTTACTTAAGCCACAGACGGTGAGTTTCATAGCGATTAGTTGATTATAAAATACTTGGTTTGGACTATAAGCGGATTAATTCCATTAACAAAATACAAACTTAATATTAGTGATAAATTGTAACTTTCCTTGTAACCACTTACGTTTCTTAAAGTCCTCGTACGTTTCGGTGTGTTATTCACCGTCTTCACCAAATCACATGTACTATTTGACACAATCATACAGAAACCAAACAATACTTTGAATCCCAGCGCCAACCCCCTTCCACCAACTACACCCCCAGACTCACCACCAACCTGAAAAAATCCGTTACAACTGTTTCAAGACATTCTGTATTTAAACCTCGATGAAGAAGGTGAATAACACACCGAAACGTACGAGGACTTTAAGAAACGTAAGCGTTCACAAGGAAAGTTACAATTTATCACTAACTTTTTTTTGAAAAGTAAGAAATTGAAATGTTTACTTTTTTGTAAATCTTAGAAATATCTTACACGTTTAAAAAAAGTTAAAATGATTGGTCTTTAGCTATACTAATCGAAATCAACTTTTACTTCAGTAATATTACTCTTTATGAAGAGTACTTCTTCTTCCATCAGGGAATAGACGAATCGCCTGTTGCGGTCCCTAAGGAAATATGCTACTTCATCAACGCTTCCTAAGCCTTTTTACACGTCTTTGTCTAATAGGCTTATATTGTTGGATCAAATATATTGCAACTTACCGTCTGTGACTTTCTGTAACGATGTCTTCAATCTAAAGTTGACATGTTTCGGGACACTTGTTCCATCCTCAGAACTCAAAAGTATGTTCTTATATCATCGTTATGTTTATATCATCAAACGATGATATAAGAACATACTTTTAAGTTCTGAGGATGGGACAAGTGTCCCGAAACATGTCAACTTTAGATTGAAGACATCGTTACAGAAAGTCACAGATGGTAAGTTGCAATATATTTGATTGAACAACACGTGGCTTGGTACTAATTTCGGATTTATTCCTTTTAAATTGTATCGTTGGGCTTCCTTAGGCAAACTGGCATCTGGAATCCTATTCAGACGAGGAATGAATTTCTCTTTGTTTTGTGCAAGACGATCTTGGATATTAAGAATCTTCAACTCTTTGCGAATTTCTTCATTGTAGAGTCTTAACAGATGACAAGAATATCTGCTTTACTTAGGGATTCTGCCATCTGGTATCTGGTATCATATTGAAGTGAGTAATTCATCATTCCTTGTTATCTGTGAAGGTTTCCCAACGGCACTAGGGACAGAAAAACCGTAGAGGATGGATCTCCAAATGAATCGCAGAGCAAGACCAGTGGCTCAAACATAGCACTCCTACCACTGGTGTTTTTATTAGCCTACTATACAGGTTGCTGGTAACGTCCTAAGAGGAAATTTATCTTACTCAAAAGTAACAAACAGACAAATTGTATGAAAAAAATAAAAGTTTATTTTTGTAACATTCTATAATTATGCAACTTATTTGGTAGAGTAGATAATAAAAAAATCAGTTCCTTGAATATAGTCTGAATTTCTTCTATTCAGGTGATAGGTGGTCTTCCTTTGTTTCCATTTTCCTGGTGGGGTTCATTCCACAACTAGCCTTGACAATCTTCCCTGTGCCATTCTTTTCGTGTGTCCATTACATTGTAATTTTTGTTTGTTTGGATATAATCAACAATTGAAATTTTTACATTCATTCTGCCCTTAGTAACTTCATGTCTAATTTCGTCACGTCTAGATACTCTTGCCGAACGGCTCCAAAAGTCCATCTCTGCTGTCATTAATTTTGTTCTTGTGTGTTTATTGGTATTCCAAATTTCTGAGCCGTTAGTAATGATACTTCAAACAATGATTTAAATATTTTGCTTTAAGGTTAATGTTACTTTAATCCGATTTTATTTTAAATATTCTTTTAATATTAATTTAAATTAATATTATTTCGATATTGAAATTTAGTAATGCAAGACTTAGCACGTTCTGTCCCAGAAATTAACTTTACACCAATTGCAACATCATTGAAGTCACTTATATTTTACAATAAAGATTAACTATTTAGAATTAATATTAGGCATTACCTGTATTAACTTTGCGCCTTGTGACTTATCTGTTTTAATTTCTAAAACGACGCGTTTCGAGGATAAATCCTCATCTTCAGGTTTTTAATATTATAAAAACATCAAATTCACCCGACAATTACTTAAAACACATAAAAACACCACACGTAATTTTACACTGATATAGTCTCGGCACAGTCCGATGCGCATCGTCTCGTTGCCAACGATTAACTGTTGGGAACGAGACGATGCGCATCGGACTGTGCCCGGACTATATCAGTGTAAAATTATGTGTGGTGTTTTTGTGTGTTTTAAGTAATTGTCGGGTGAATTTGATATTTTTATAATATTAAAAACCTGAAGATGAGGATTTATCCTCGAAACGCGTCGTTTTAGAAATTAAAACAGATAAGTCACAAGACGGAAAGTTAATACAGCTAATGCCTAATATTAATTCTAATTAGTTAATAAACGTGACTTGGAGAAAAATAAAACAAAATGAATAATGAATAAAGATTAGATTGTTTACGTTACTATTAGACTACTTACTTGAGGATAATCGCCGTCCTTAGTCTGATAGTCGAAAACGTAAAAATACGACCTAGTGTTCTTGTTGGTCTGCTGGGCTCCAGTAGCGGGCGGCAGTGTGCTGAGCAAGTCTCCCGTCTGCACGACGGGCGCCACGAACTGGGCGTCGCTCAGCGCTCCCACTGTGGCGTCCCTCGTGTTGATCGGATGCACCACCGTCCGTTCCCAGTCCGTGTACTCGTTGACCACCGTCAGGAATATCTCCGACAAGTGGTACACGTACGCGTTTCGCACGTAAGTCCGCAGTATTTTGTCGCGCCGTTCGAAATCGAAACCGGACTGGATGTCGGCGGCCGAGAAGCGCCACAACGCCTCACTGGTCACCACGCCGAACAACAGGTCATACCGGTTGGCGCCGACCACAGCGTCCCCGCTGCGTTTCACGTTGGACGACGACGTGAAGCCCTGCATGTCGGGCAAAAAGTGCGTCAACAGATCCTCCCTGAAGTCTGTCTTGATGACGACGCCGTCGACGCTGGGCCCGAACGAACTCAGGTAGGCCGGCGGGGTGACGTCGGCCCGCATCAGGTCGTCCAGCGGTACTTCACGAAGACAGTCGACGATGTCTTCGTTATCCCTGTAGAGATCCTCAGGTACGGAACAGTTTAGTTGTCTCGCTAGGCGCATCGCCGCTTCTACAGGGTCGTCAACGACCGCCCAACTACTGAGCGCGGAGCCGGACAATAAGACAGCTCGTTGGAATAAACCTGAAACACAGATACACTGTTAGTACACATAGTAGAAGGCAATAATAAACCTGAAACACAGATACACTGTTAGTACACATAGTAGAAGGCAATAATAAATCTGATCCACAGATACACTGTTAGTACACATAGTAGAAGGCAATAACACTTCTCGTAAAAGTGTCTCTTGAGTTAATTTCTGAAAAGAAATCAATATCTCAATATTTATCTTGTTATTTGAATTAACAATAAATTGCAGTAGCTATAAATATCTAGGAACAACAGTTACACAAGACGGTAGTCTAGATAAAGCGATAAGAGAAAGAAATAACTTGGGATGAAAATCGATAACATTACTGAACAACATACTGTGGGACCAGCAAATATCAAAACAAAGTAAACATCGTATATACAATACAATTGTGAAACCAATTACGTCATACGGGTGTGAAATATGGCCAAAAAACGCAAAGAACAGAAAAGTTGTTGGAAGCTACTGAAATGGATTATTGGCGAAGAGCGACAGGGAAGTCAAAATTGGAAAAAGTGAGAAACGTCACAATCCGGGGGATAATGGGGGTTCAGTGGCCTATTGTCGACGGCATAAAAACAAAACAGCTAGGATGGTTTGGGCATGTGCAAAGAATGCCGGATAATCGACTCCCCAGCAAATTTTTAGATGGACACCATATGGTCGTAGGCGAAGAGGAAGACCTAGGTTGAGTTGGAGAGAAGGCTTCAATCGGGCAATGAGAGACCGGGAATTGGAAGACGAATCGTGGTTTGATCGAGACCAATGGAGACTAGGGATCGGAAGACGTAGGATAACGTTACGAACCGATTTATAACGCCATCAGGACATGAATTCCCAGACATAACCGATGTGACACTAATAAAACATATACCACACAAAGGCGCCATAATGAATATTTGGGAAAATTTACAAATATACAAACATAAAACACAAAACAAACTAATATCTGAACAAATACAAATCAATACAAAACATGACACACTATTCAAAGCAATCAACATCGAAAATACACAAAAAAACTAACACATACACCACAATCACATACAATAAAACCAATTTGAATTACCAGATGCCAACAGGAAGCCACAATAATAATAGTCAACCAACACATATGTACTTCACCAGAAACAAAAACCGGAAGGCTGAGGATGGGTACAAGATGGTACCCGAAACATGTTCCTCATAAGGAAAAAAATATCTTGAGGTAAATTCATTATAAATAATAAATGTATTATATACATCAAGAAACGGACTGTAGCAGAAAGTGATTGAATATATATATATATATATATATATATATGTGTGTGTGTGTGTGTGTGTGTGTGTGTGTATATATACAGTGGCTGTAATTCTAACTTTGTCGTTTTAATTTACTGGACTGCTACCTGTCATGCTCCGGGCTAGGCATTTCAGAGTCTCCACAATTATCAAGCCCTAAACCACGCTCAGTTCACCAAGTAGGCACGACAAAGTTGGAATAGCTACAATACCTCTTGAACAATTAAAATTACACTCTACTACACGAAAATCTCTGGACATGTGGTGTTGCTTACAAACAATGACCTAACGGAGTTCTTTTCCTACCAACACGATTTTTCTTTTTACAAATTTACTTACATTCTTTATAATTAACCAGAAGACGTAGAGAATTCTAGTTTCAAAATTAAAGAAACTTAAAATCTACTTCCTGACTTGTCTACAAAGTAACTAACCTACTAATTTCAAAATCGTCCTAACTCTAGAATTTTTTTAAAACAATATTTAACAAAGAAAATAATGCAAAACGAGAACAATTTGTATAACAACAACAGGCAACGGGCAGTTTTGTATAATAAGTTTTAATATACGTATTTGTACTCATTTTTATAATCTAGAGACAAAAATAAAACAAAACCAAAAGAAAAATGAAGTAAAAGAAGTGTAAGTGACAGCGAAAATCAAAACAAAATTTTACTGGAAGCGGAATATAAAAGTTAATGCAAAATTAGTATAGTTTTATGGATTCAAAATACAGAGTGATAGAAAATATGTAATATAATAAGACATTAAAAATCACATAGAATCAAAAATATATTATAAAAATATAATCAAATTTTATATTCCATATAATCAAACATTGTATACTATATTTAAACAATTTGATATAATTATTTGAAACCATACAATTTTTAAATAAATAAAAAAATTAAAAGTCCACATTTTTTGAACAGTAATCAATTTTATTGAATTGAAATCGACATACATGAACTGAAAATTGAATATTGTTATGAAAATAAAACCCAAAGGAATTTTTTTTTAACAAAAGTAAGTTACTATCGGAACTAAAAGTGATATAAGAGCTTAGATATAGGCCAAACATGTAGCTGGATTTGAAATATTAAAATTCATTTACAATGCAAAGCAATAAAATATAACAATTATTCTTGAAATGAGAAGACAATTTAACTTTTGAAGCACTGTTTGAGTTCCACATTCTTATCGTTTCAATTCGTATAATATATTAAAGAATAATTGTATATTTATTGGTGTTTTAATGTTGTGTTCTATGAAACAATCTGCTAACACTATTAAAGTATACGAATAATAAATATAATTAATTGGTGAAAAAATAATATTAAGGTTTTATAATATAGTTTGAAAACTAGAAGATATAAGTTAACTCTGTTAAGTGTGAAATCATTCTACTCAAAGTTGAGTCAAGTTTATCGGGAAGAGCATTTGTTAATTTTTATGAAACAGTCAAAGAATGCCTTTAACAATGTATAAAGAATTTCTAGTACTTACAAGTACACCTCTAGGTATTCCAGTCGGTGATTTTTCAGTTTTTCACCCGAGATGCATTTCGGAACAGTTGTGTTCCATCTTCAACGGAATCATTTAGTAAACTTACATAACATTTATAAAATTTATAAAAAATTTCCACTCAGACGAGCGTCGTCGACACAGGTACATAAAACACAACACTTAAAAATTTTTTTAATTTTAAAAATAACGTTAACATTACACCAAAAATCGAATTCGAACGGACGATTTGAAAATCATAGCTGGCCAGCACTTGTTGCCCGCACGTCATACGGAAGCCGACTAACGATAAATTACCCGACGCGCGACCTTTGTGCGTACTCTTCGTCGAGGTAATCAAATATTTTAAACGTAACCAAATCCCTATAATCCTCTTGTCTGTTGAGCAGTGTTTTTTCACCGTCTACTCGTTTGTATTTATAAATATGGTATTGCTCGTATATTTTTGATGCTTCTTTGTTTGAGCTATACCTTAACACTTCTAATGAGGTGTTGAAATTGATGTTGTGTTGAAATTGATGTTGTGTTGTGGTAAGAAAAACATAGAACTTACAAATCAACACACCATAAAAAATTCTGTGGATTTAATAAATAAAATGACATCGCTACGCATAAGCGACACATACATGATGGTATCTTTCGATGTTGACAACATGTATGTTAATATACCACGTACAGATGTGTTACTAGTTTTAGAAAGGAAAATACGTGAGTCAAAACCTAGAGGTGTACTTGTAAGTACTAGAAATTCTTTATACATTTGTTAATTGTTTGGTTCACAATTATTACCTGGCATCACAGTGGGAGACATGATGAGGAGGTGTATACATGCGGCTCCGGTGCCGTGACCGGCCAACGTGACGCTGCCAGGGTCGCCGCCAAACAACGCAATGTTCTGCTGGATCCAATGGAGCGCCGCCATCTGGTCCATCAGCCCGTAGTTGGCTACTCTCGCCTTCAGGTGCGGCGCGATGTTGGCGTTCAGAAAGCCTGTAATTACAACTTATGTTATCTAATTTTAAATTCTGTAAAATTTTAATTTATTTTTACATGTGCGTTAACATTTATTCTTTGTTTATACTCTTTCACTTTAAAACATTTTTTATAATCATTAATAATTTTTGTTTGTTTTGCTGTAGGCAGACGATGTGGTTA
Source organism: Magicicada septendecula (assembly GCA_034769895.1). Classification (NCBI taxonomy): domain Eukaryota; kingdom Metazoa; phylum Arthropoda; class Insecta; order Hemiptera; family Cicadidae; genus Magicicada; species Magicicada septendecula. The sequence continues at coordinate 1,420,160,007 of CM068367.1, read as the reverse complement.
TACTAAAAAAATAATGAAGCAGACTTACAGCGCTCTGTGTACAGACTACATAAACTGGACGACATTACTACAACCTAAAGATATCTACCAAACAAAACAAAAGTTATTGGTCACTACGGAAAATTTCTAGTACGCTCAAAGATTATTATTGAGGATAAAATATTGAAACAGAACTCAATTTTAACTATTCAGGTTGTGATATAGGTACGTTTTGACGTTGACAAAGATATAAAAAATAAAGTCAACAGATTTCAACACATACGTGAAACTAAACACTGAAAAATCAAACAAGACCTGTGACAAAATTAAAATTCTACAAAATAATGGCTGTTCCAGTGCTGAGGTTTTTAAGAAGGTTTAAAAAATGCACAAGAAGAGATAATATAAGAAATAAAGATATACAGGAAGAATTAAATATATCTAATCTAAATGAGAAAATTGAAGAATATAGGGGAAACTGGAGACAGCATTTAAGTCACATGGATGAAGATAGAATATCAGTAATTGTAAACAAGTACAAGCCTTCTGGAAAAAGATATGTAGGAAGACCAAGAAAGAAGTGGATCTGATAATGTGAAGTCGGAACAGGCACGTTGCCTAATGCCTGAAGTGTAGATGAAGAAGAAAAAGAATTAAAAAAAAATTCGACCATTAAACATATAACTAATTCATGTAACTTAAGACTAGGGCAATGTAAATGACCGTTTTCATAGATAGCGGTATTCTACCTTCTGTTTTTATATCTACTGTAAACAACTAGTAATAAAAAATATGCTATTATTATTTCTTCTTTTAAGTGTCATTCAGACCACTAATGTGTTCTGCTAAAGCGGTTGCAGTATTCAGTCCAGAACCTCTAAAACAGGTAGGTTAGTCATTGGGAATATTCAAGAAGCTCTACATAATGTCACAAAGATCAGATATTTTATCTACAAAAAAGACATTAGTCATTTTTAATTTTGCATTTCACAATATTAGTTTTTCTGAGCCGCCTCACTCATTACCCTTTTTTGAAAAGGGTAAGGCGTCCCGAATAAAATTTAAAACTAGGCCAATGACCTAGACGAAGCTTACAATGTACCAGGCCCGTTGTGATAGGACTTGGAAATGAAACAGCCTGATTAACATGACAAAATTTTATTACCGTTTGATTTCAAGTGGTGTAAAGCATCTCACATACTATATATGCCAGTACAATAAAACTCTAACTATATAGATCCTTCAACAATAATCTCACTTGGGCATCCTTGAGATATCTTTTTTTTTAAACTTACATCTGCTCATAAATTACATGGATGCACACAATTTTACAATAAATCTGAAATAACAATCTACGCAAAACACATAACATTCATATCATACAAATACATCATGGATTTCCATCGCAATAATTAAATACATGTAGTGCGATATATATATATATATATATATATATATATATATATATAATAACCCATAGAAAGATGGGTTATTCTTTTTGTGTGCCCTTTCATAACAGCCTAATATCTATTATATAAAATAAATTCATAATTATTCATGACCCTTGGTTCTGTACTAATAGAATCTGAAACATTTCCATTACATACTGCAGTGACACATGTGACCAGCAAGTCAGCTAGCATAACCAGCCCACTATCAACCGAAATCTAAAATTTTCGAACAATTAAATAAAACACTAAATGGAAATATAGACTAGACTATTAAACGGGAATTTACTATGTATAGGGTCACACAGAATTCAAAATGACCGGACCCCAGCCGCATGCCCAAGCCAGGCTTCCCTTGCACAGACATGACCCGAAAAAGTGAAAGACACAAAAGAATCGAAAATAATAACTTTAAAAAGTTAAAATAATAAGCGCAAGGGTTTAGCGAAATTCACCAAATAAACATCATAAAGTAAAAAGAGTGCAACTCAATTATAGCATGTGCAAGGCTGGTATGGTAATTCATGAATGTACCAGCATGTAGTTCAGACGGACTTGCGTGAATAAAAGTATATACATGTCATAAGGTACACAAAATTAAGTTACAAAAAAAATAAGGGAGCTGGCGATGACGTTAACCCGCATACAATTTATGACTCCTTATTAATCTACAGTGTAATACAAACAGTGCACAACTGAGAACATTTTCTACGCACACGTCAAGTTCTGTCTATTCATAGCACAATACAACTTAAGTTCAAGGAAATTGTAATTTGATTTATAGAAAGTGCCAATCACGCGTGAATTCTGTTGCGAAACTCTAGCTTGAAATTATGGAAAATGGTCACCTTGTGTTCCGTGGTTAGAAGGCGATCAGCTGCCTGCGTGTAGTTTAAGGTCACAGAACTCCCAGTTACAGTTCATTGCAGATAGAGGGTGAAAGATTTTGGTTCCCAGGTTACAGCCTCTCGACGGCGAAATTCAGGTGAAAGCTTAGCTACTCAGCAGACGACTACGGATGGAATTGTATTCATCCTCATCTGTCGAACACTTCGACGAATCAGGAACCCAGAGGTACTTTATGGATTAACAATCCATACGAATATAAAGATGAGCGCACGAGAAAAATTTTCGCCGTCGAGAGTTAGTGAATCCGTCGGCGGCTGAAATTGAACTGACCTGTCCTTGGGCAGTCGCTAGTCAACCCACGTTCCTTTTTCAGTCACCAGAATGCGCGAGCATGACTTCAATGCCACTCCGGGCGTCCGAGAAAATATAAACATGGAATTCACTAAACCGTAACGGCGCCGTGAGTATATGCTTTGTGCCACTCACGGCACATTTCTAAATCAAATTAAATATTTTGGTTTGTAATTTTCTATTTAATAGAATGATTTTGGTAACGAGGACTACTGACGAGCAAGTGTCATCTCGAATCTGTAGAATTCTTGGCGCATGCGCTAAGCTGTAGGTTAGTTTCCCTACGCTTCAAAAGCACGATGTTCTGGGGGGAAGAGGCATCCATGGTACCTCCCTCTGTGCAGACAATTCGTCAGCTAACAAAACTGTAACCACTGAGTTAACAGTTTGTTTAACAAAAATGTAATAGTGCATGAACCATATAATATTAATATAAAAGTTATAAAAATAAAACACTTGGTTCGTTTCACAGTTTTTATTTAACTTTGACAGCTGTTCAGCGTATCAAGGTATTGTCAAAGAGATCAGTGAACAAATAAAAGGTTGTTGGGGTGGTCAAATGTCTGTAAGGAATGTGAAGGTCAAATGTCTGTAAAACTAAATATAAACTGAATGCAAAATATAAAAATTAAAAG